>CABFVZ010002398.1:39252-52930 GCA_902151445.1 Timema monikensis | reverse complement strand
CCCCCCTCCCCGTTCATGCTCTTCTCCCTTTCTTCTTCCTTTTCCCAAAGTCCTCTTTTAAAATGTTAGGGTTGTTTGGAGGGGGTCTTATACCTGCCTACCGAATATCCGTTTTCTCCCAGACATAAAAGTTGTTTTTTTATTAGTTTTGTAAACTTTGAAACGCTCCCCAACTCCTTTATTTTTCTCTAGAAGTGACTTCTTTTTCTGGACACAAACTAACTTTTTGCTTTATACACAATAACTATTCCACATAGTACTTTTGTATGAATAGAATATCTCTCTACACACACACACAAAGCAAGGGTGCTCACTATTTATTGGTTTTGCATAATATTTCTTTTTTATCCCTTAGTGTATTATGCTCTCGGATACAGGTCTATACTCATTACTGGGTAAGCCCACGAAAGTCTTCTTTGTCTTTGTCCACACGATTACTCATCACCCCAACCCCAATTCTCCTTCCGTACATAATTCATTATGTAGCTCTGAGCGTGTTGACAGGGCCCCAGTGTGAAACTCCAGCCATGGACGCCATCAGTAGTAACTAGAAGCCATAATGAAAGCAGGGGGCTCTATCCGAAGATACAGCTCTTGTGCTATTTACCTGACATTGTAGTTAGGAGAGTATCCCAAACATACCAAAGCTGTTTAAACTACTTTCATATATTCATATGTATACGTCCATTCTTGGGATATACAGCTGTCCCATTTGACAAAAAAAGGGTTTCCAGCTAGCGGCTAACAATGTCTTTTTTTTTTGTTTGCGGCCCACGAAGCTTCTCGGGAATATAATCTACTGTAGTAGGTAAATTTGATGCTTGGGAAAAATCCATGAAAGCTCCAACTAATGTTCATGCTCAATTTCTTCCTTACGCCTGCTTTATTATATTGACTTAGCAAAGATATTACATTTTGGTGAGAAAACTCGTTAAAAAACTGTTTAAATTACTTATTTTATCATTCAAAACCTGTAAACCTGTTTAAATTACTTATTTTATTATTTAAAAATTGAATACCTATTCACACGTTTACCACTAGACTCTTGAATTCAATTGTGGCCCTAGGGCACTTTTAAATTGGAAAACCCTATGATAGATAATATCAAAACTTACCCTGAAAAATATTTTTGTATTTTCCAAACTGTTCTCTATACTATAATTTCATACTTAACATATCTAAATCACCCCGTTCCCGTACAGGATAGGCAAGAAACTTTGCATACAGCTAAAAAAATAAAACTCCGTACTTATTCCATCCTCACTAACTTTATCCACACTTCCCTATCCCTACATACTTCCTTCAACAACATCCATACACCGAGTCATACGTACTCTTTTATTCTTAAAACTCTTAATGTCTTTTCTTTTTCACAAATTCTCTATAATTTCAATAAGAGCATATTAAATAATTTAAAATCTAGATTTATGTATATAACTAAACCGCTAGATTTAATAAACATAGTGCAGTACATACTTAGGTTCAAATAAATATATAAACTGTGTAGCCTACGTTCAAACTAGTCTTAGCCTAATCGTCTTCATGCATGAACAATTCATCGGATAGGCTAGATGATGGATAGGCTTGGTCTGGACCAAAGTGAATTATTTGCTTACCCCATGCACATGGGCGACTTCTCGTACTGAGTTCCGTAGAGAGATATTTACTGAAATGATGGCAGCTATCACGAAATAACCAGTGACTTGATTACTATGAGATATTCAACGCGCATTTATAAGGTCATTATTTACATCTTTAATTTGGGAATAGTTATTGTCATCAACAAATATAAAAATCCTTTTAGAAATAATCCAAGATATTTTTAAGAATGTATATCTATAAAATACATTTAATTAAAACAACTTCCATCAAACTATATTTCAAAACAAAGATACTTCTTTTTACTTTAGATTGAAGGACAATGCAATCTTTTTTCAGTATTGAAAGGCAGCTTGTATCTCTTCAGCGCATGCGTCTATATATAACATGCGCTACTACCAAATAACGCACAAGTTTCCATTATAATTACTTGTTTTGATAATAGCCACCATTATAGTTGATGGTTCAGACGGTAATAGGTGACTTCTACTTAATTTACGAAAACAACATCTGTGTGAACGTGCAGTGAAAATTATTAATTTAACAACTGTTAAATAAAACCTGATTCACATGTTCACCGAAATTAGAGCACAAAAGACAGTTTGCTATGCTTAAATGGCTAGCATTTCACACTGTCATAGAAATGAGTATTTACCCATAAAGCTTTGTTACACCAAATAGAAACATGTGATTGTCAACACGTTTTGTTTTATAGCGGTAGGCAATGACAGCTCACAGGTGACGGTTTTGAAAAGTTACCAGACAAAATTATGTATCCCTACGCCGAACCATATAATCTGCAAAAACGTGTTTAGCAGCTGTCACTTTTGACAGTCAAAATATAGGTATATACCTAAATGTTGACTGTCAAAAGTCAGCTGTGAGCTGTCAGTCAGCACCAAAGAAGCCATGGGACTACTGTACAGGAGTCAACACGTGGTAAGCACTGTGATGTAACAGAAGTTTCAGGAGCTAGGCTGCGCCTTTACTTTGAAGAGACTGTGCTTGTGTATTCAACGTGTAGGTGATTTCAAAAGAGAGCTAGGATTATCTAGGGTAAATGGAGGATTAGGATTACCCAGATGAAATGGAAAAGTAATACACAAGGGGAAACAGAAAACGGAGATTATCTAAGGAAAATTGAGAACCAGGATTAACCAGAAAAAAGATAACCAAGATTACCTTGGGGAAATAGTGAAGGAATACGTATTAATAAATAAGATAAAAAGATTATATACTAAAATGGAAACACCAGACTAGTTATAATAGTTAATAATTCAGTCTAGCAAGCCAAACACCATTTTTCAATTTATATATTGTTTTCTTTGTTATTAAAATATAAATCTGGTTTTAATAATAACAGCCATTTTTTATTTTGCCCAAGGTTTCCATCTATTTCTAGTAATCGGTGGTTCAAGCGACAATGACTACTACACGAAACTTGTATGTCTTCCAGACTTACAAATTATGTGGGCTTTGGTATAACGTGTTTTTCCCCCCGACAGCTGCAAGAATACTCATCGTCAATATGGGTATTGAATACATTTTAGCCGGTTATTTAGACATGTTGGAAGGTGCTGTACACACGTCGCGTCGTGTTGAAATGCTGATTTTTATAATAAGAGTACGTTATACGCTACTCCTAGACCAATCACTGTTACTTTGACCATTTTAAAAGTTGAAAAGATCTTACTAATAGTTCTGTGAAAAAGCATACCTCGTATTCTCGTATGAAAGGAACATCATCTTAAGAATTATGTCATGTTATAATCGTTAGTAGAGTCTTAAGATATCTCTTTGGATTTAAAGTTTAACTTTCTTCTATAACTTAACCTTGGATATGAAGTTGATATTTTCCCCAAGTGATCAAGCTAGAGGGGGGGAGGGGGAATAGTTAAAACTTTATTTAAAAAGTGCATAAAGTCGCTCGCTACATGGAAGAGCACGGAGAAGCGTCGCAGACGCTTAGAAATTCCGGATTATTTATTAACGGGATTTATATATTTTAATATTGTTTTCACCTAAATGTAGGCGAAGGTTATGTACGACCAGTTAAAAAGATCAAATTTTAAATTTAAAGTATTTAAAAAAATTGTGATAGCTTGGATAAAACCTTATAAAACATTTCCACATTATCTTTAAATTGTATGTTGTGACCCAATCAAAACATGACTTTATTTGGTAGAGGAAGTGGATCTAACTAGGTTTCTAACTTTTTGCTTTAATCTTAAAAATACAAATCTCCATGTAAATTGTCGTTGAATTTAGAAAAAAGTAAGTTAACTCAAAACTTAAATCTGCTAGTAAATTTGGCATGCATTTATTTCAAAATATTTAAAAATATCAATGAACTTCTCTAAAACAGCGAGATTTTTAAACGTCTGTAACAAGTCTCAGTGTTCTACCATATAAGCATATCATGGGCTAGCCATCCTTGAAGTTTAAGATTTCCTTATAAAAAATGGGCATGGAGGCGGGAACAAGTTTCCGTTAGCTTCTTAAGGAGGCCCATAACTAGTAAAACTACCCAAATTTTTCTCCCCCTCCAAACCAAACTTCATGGGCGTGCGCATGGCCTAAGGGCCCTTTTATGCATGCGATTCGTGTCGTCCGATAACCGAAAAAACGGACGGCAAAAACTCGTCCGGTTTGTAAGGTTCTTTTATACATGCGACATTTAGTCGTCCGTTGAACAAACTAGTAGAGGCTGAAAATATTTTATCAGTGTTGCCAATGTCTTGCATTAGAGGATGGATTCGTGCGTGCTGTGTGCTGCTTATAGGGTGGCCTTGAAGATGGGATGTTCATCCCGTAAACAGTGCAAGATACGTATAGTAGATAGTGCATTTCATAATCTGCACGGAAAATTAAAAGACGACAGTGACAAAATTTCAAATTATTATAAAATGTATATTACATCGTTTGATGAGCTAGTGGTAACATTCCAAGGAACCATTCTAGACAGGTCACATTTAATGTAGCTTCAACACAATTATACGACGTCACTTGCCGAAACCCTTCAAACAACTGACCAACAAGATAGAAGGTTGGATACACTGATTTCTAAAGAACGGACGACACACAACTCACGCGTTTACATAAAAGCAAACACTAAACGCCATGTTTATAGAGAAACCGGATGAGTTTTAGCCTCATGCGAACCCTAGGACAAGACGACACGTTCTTGAAATCGCAACGGCAACTAACTCGGACGACAGCGCATAAAGGGATCCATTTGTTTCCAATGATTTATAAAACGGATGAGTATTTGCCGTCGGCTGTCGGACGACACGAATCACATGCATAAAAGGGCCCTAAGATTGGCTCTGCGGCAGCTCCAGGTGGGTCCTAATGTCTCATTATTATTAAACTTCAAATAACTAAATGTTTTCTGTTGTGAACATTGTAAATTTTTATATGTAGTTTTAAACATAAAACTCATGACTTTGACATTAGTTTATTCCTATAAAAAAAAGCCTAGTAAATTTTGTGAAATGATCAAGTTTTCTTAGAAGTGAATGTTTTATTTTTCATTTCTCGCTCAGCGAAACATTAAAACAAAGAATTGGTGACAAAGAGAAACTTTAATCAGAGAGGCAATTTTTTTCATATTAATTTCTAATAAATTCGTGAAATAGTACAAACTTAATATCTTGACATCGAATTTGGGGTTCATGGTGGCCTCTTATATGAACATTGACTGTTTTAAAGTGTTAATTTGACGTAAACGGTGGTAGGCCTAGTGTAGGTAACGCGAAAGAATGGCCGTATTTTCCCAGTTTTTATATCAAAACTTTTTTTTGTACAAAATAAATCAAATATTACATCAGTACGAACATAGAGTTTAATTTTCTTTACTTGGTGACCCCATAAGTTGTTAAATATCTGTCGAAGGTGTCCTGAAATTTAATGGCAACTTTTTCCATTAATTTAAAAAGTTTGTCATCTTATGTCGCTATGCTCATGACAGATATTCAACAAATCTTGATATCATTATGGGAAAAAAAATTAAACTCTATGTTTCCACTGAAGCAATATATTTATTATGGCTAGAAAAAATGTTTGCTAAGAAAACTGAAAAGAAAACCTATTCCCACATCCCATACACTAGCGCCTAAAATGTTTTCATTGTAAGTTTAATAAAGCTGCAGTCGAGTCAAATATATTTAAGACTAGATAGCTGTTGCCCCCGGCTTTGCTCGCGTGGAAGTTGATTATATACAAATACGAAAATATACATATGTATTTACAGATTAATTTAAAATATTACGTTACGTTGATGACCATAACTTGACCTCAGATCAAAAATAATGCAAGTCCGATACAAACTTTCACCCCCTTTTTCATCCCTTATTAAATAAAATTTCCAAAATTCCTGAAACATGTATTTATTTGTTTTACGTCAATAACCGAAATACAAAATTTTGTTTATGTAACTTTCAAAATGACGGACTTTCATACATATTATCATACATATTATCATCCCCTATTTTGACCCCTTTGGGGTGGAATTTTCTAAAATCCTTTCTTAGTGGGTGCCTACATAACAAAATGAATATACAGTCCGAATTTCATGCTTGTAGCCTTGATAGTTTGCGCTCGGCGATGATGAATCAGTCAGTCAGTCAGTCAGTCAGTCAGTCAATCAATCAGGACATGTTATTTTATAAGTATAGATGAAGGGAGCTAATGACCATTTTGTATCAACGCGCCATAAAACCTTAATATTAATACTAATAATAATTTAAGTTGGAGCAAAATGCAATGTTTGACCATTAATTGTTCATTTAACCTAAGAAAAATATCATTTTTAGACAAAGTTTATATAAATCGAGTTTTTCGGAATTCAAGGTGATCGTGACCCCCAATCATCTAGGATAATCAAGGTCATACTCTAATACCTCTCCATTAACAATCTGATAAAAACATGTGGCTTGGCGTATAACTGCATTATACATGATGTCTACAGACTGCAGATCCAACCAAAACAGTTTTAATAGCTCTCCTTCATTTAAATATATAGTTTCCAGTTGGTTTATCCTGCCTCACGATATTAATGAGCAACAAACTTAATTTATGACATTCCCATGATATTCATGACCACACTTTTATTTCATGACTTTCATGATCCAAAGACAAATTGTTAAAGCAGCTTTAGTAGCTTTTTTTTATATGTAGGGAAAAGGTTAAGTCTATGGCAATAGATAGCTAAGGTTCTCCTTATGGCAATACGACTATAGGTTTACTATTCGAGTAAAAAGACGAACAAACACAAAACAATATTAATATTGGCATCATATTGGATGGAAGCAATGTTCTCTTTAAGACCTGTGGTTGAGTCTCCATGACCCCTTGTGTTGAGAGAGAAGGGGACCGGGACCATGACAGTCTCCTCTTCCTGTCCCCCTTAGATAACAGCTGAATGGAAGGATGAAGACAAGAGGATTTTCCGGAAGTGGAAGGGTGTGGTAAAGAAGAGGGCGGACCGGAACTCCTCAGTAAATGGGTAAAAGGGGGGGAAGGAGGGGTTGAAGCTAGCCCTTTTGTTTCACGATCAATATCACACCCACCCTGCAACGATGGACACGTGGACGAGGGCGTTGGTCCTGTCTTATCTAGTTGTCCGGTGACGAGGGGGACCAGGGGGTTCGAACCTCGTAACTGGCGCTTAATACTCTGTGACCCCCGGAATTGGGGGTAGACAGAAACCTTGCAGCTTTACCTTCTGGTCTTTCCTTCTCGGAACAGGATGAGAGTGTTTGCATTAGTAGTACCTTTAACTGACAATGTATATCCTAAGATAATAGGATGAGGGTTAAAATTTCCATTAATGACTTCAACTTAAATTTACTATTGATATCAAAGAAAACAAGTGGAGGTCAATTTATGACTGATTTGGCAACAAAGGCCTTTGTTTATAAAGTGCACGTTGAAACTATAACTAAAACAAATAAAAACTATCATCTATCATTATTAAGGCTGGTTACACAATTAAAAGACTTTGACTGAAGAGCCCTAAAGTTTTTCCTTTTACAAACTTTGTATTTACAATAAACAATACTTCTCTATGACTTTATAGGATTTAAACGTTCAGCCAATTTAAAACAAGAATATAAAAATTGCAACAATGACATCTAGTGTCTTATTTTGTACTAAGTTAAATAGTTGACTACTATAATTCGGTTATATCAGTTAGGTATTTATTAATATGAACGGAGGCTTTATGCTCTGATACTATTATCCTACTCGCATATTCATGCTTCATTTTCACTCATTATAATTATATTAAAATATTACTGACGATAGTTAATCTTCTAGCTATAGCCGTGTATAAACAGCAACAGGAAACTATTGCTTCCTTATTCACCTGGTCAAAAAACTTGACTAACGTTCTAAACATTTCTAGTTAGTAAAGTCAAAAATGTATTATTTTGAGGGGAAAGTCACAATTATGTCTGATCTCCTTATATAACATACTTAAGTAAAAAGTAAAAGTAAAGTAAAAGACTTTATTTCTCTAAGTCAAAACACTTTAATTTTCTAACCAGCTTACAGTTATATAAATAAAGAAACAGTCATTTTTTTTGAACATCACAGACTTCTTATTTATTATTTGCTGTACAGGGTAAACATAGTGTGGTTGATTACACATTTATATACACAAGATGAAGGAAGATAACTTTCTATGATATTGATCTAGTCTTTGATCAGACAAAAAAACAGAATAACGACTCTTTTTTTTAAATGTATGTACATGAAATTTAAAAAAAAATTAAGCCTCATAGATCAAGTCAAGTTTAGGGACTTTTTTCCTTTCAAGGTGTAGTTTCCCATCAAATGTGAATAACAAGAAGCTCTATTATTAAAATTAAATCATAACAAATTAATTTTTAAAAACACTTGTAATGGTATCAGTAGCAAATATTTACCCAATGATGTAAACTCATTTTGGAATGGACATTTTTTGATAGCTTTTTTTTTAACTAACTATATTTTATGGAATGTCAGAACACATTTTGAATTTTCACTAACACAAAATATCTTATAAATCATTGTGATTTTTTTTCCCCCGGAATATGTGCCGATCAAAAACATAGTTTCAATCAGGTCTACACGCTAAGATTCAAATAGACATCTTAATAAAGGAATCGAACCTGGGCGCTTGGATGTAATACTTCGATGCTCTTACTCGAAGGCTATGGGTTTGATTCCTAAGCAAAAATGACATATTTTCAACATTTGTTTAAAAAATAATAAACATGTAAGTTTAAAAAATATATACCGATAGAAACAGACAATATAAATGTATATTTATATTTAACATAAAATTCTGAAAATTCACTTAGAACAAATAATAATTTTAATATTATGACAATACAAATTATAAACATGATTTGAATGATAAGCTCATCTACTATAAAAAAAAAAGTTGGAATGTTTTTGTGTAAGCTGCCAGAAATAGTTTTGAAATTTATTTGAAGCACGCTTATAATTTAAATATAATATAGTATAATAAATATAGTACTAATAAAGTGAACAATATTTGACGCAATCTTAGTACAATTTTTTTATATGATATTTTAAAATATTCTTCTTAAAATTATATCAAGGATGTAATATATAAATAGCAACAGCATTTTTAAAAGAAAATGTACATTAAAATATTACAGCTGAACACGGGAATTGAAATCAGGACATATGTTTCAGCAAATCAATGCTCTACCACTGAGCTCTTCAGAGCATAGGCGCGTAAATCAAAGGTCCATGGTTCGATTCCTATGTCAATGTGTTATCTTTCAACGTGGATTTTACCAATAGGAAATGAACGACACTTATTCCGTACTAAATGTTAATTTCAATAGATTGTGTTCTACTGATGAGGTTATACATAGCGAACTATAATAATTGTTGCGTGGACAGGGCAGTGTTCTTCAAACTGTGGTACGTGAAGGATTTCATAAGGTCCCCTTGAGGGATTTTTAGAATTAGACATCTAACCCTAAACTTGAGGTTTTACTGAAGGGCGAAATGAGAAAGAAAATGTTTTATCAAAATTCACTCTAAAGGTTTTGATTAAATATATATCTGGACTCTGTTCGTCAATATAAAAAAATGACAATTCTCATTTTCCCATGAAAATTACTTTGAGGGTACTTTAATGGGGGAAATTTTCAAATTTTCATAATTTTTCCACAACTATTTTAGATACTAAATAGCTTACCATTGTAAAGTTAAAGCCTAGTATTATTAAAGATAAAAATAATTTGAAATATATTTTTATGAAACCAATAATTTCTTAGCTGTAAGCAAATATATATATATATATATATACTTTTTAATTCAAGTCTTTGTAAAAGAATTTGATTCTTGTGCTCTTTGGAGGACCAAGATGTTTCAGCTTTCTCAATTTTTCTGTAACAGTGTTCCTAGTGCCATAAAGTAAGTAACAGTGTATATTATTTCATTTATGATCTTTGGTGTTATGTTTCTACAACAATTATTTCATTTAACAAATCTTACGCGTTTTTAGTAAATGTAAATTTAAGATAAAAGCGAGAGAAAGTCTGTGCGGTGCATTTATTTACTTCTCTCATTGCTTTGTTTATATTTCTACTAGATAGTTATATAAATTTGGAACCACCATTTATATGTACTTTAAAAGATAGCAAATTGCTTGTTTTTATGAGAAGCTGGCGAAAGTTTGAGCAACACTGACGCGGAAGAATACAAATTGACAGCTATAATGGTGAGTCGTAAATGAGACCACGCACGCTCTCTATTGTCTGACCGAAAAACATTTATTTTTCTGACTGGTTTGTTCCGCATAAAGGGACGTCAAAGAAAACGAGGTATTTAGATGAGTAGTAAATTATTTTTTTGTATACGATATAAACGAGGTTCGTTTTGTCCCTTATAAAATAAAACTAAATCTTTGCTGCCCGCACCGAAGGTCAAGTATAAAAAAAGCGTCAGTTTTGTCGTCTTATTTGCGAGTGTCGATAAAGGGACAAGTTAGGAGTTCTTATCCCTGCCGGATGTATTGAGGTGTTATTTATGTGCTAAAATAGTTTCTCACTCTCGCTCTCCAAAGCAAATGCCGGTTATATTTCCTCAAAACTCTACCCACCCTTTTAGTGTATTTATGCGGATAGGTACTAAGACGCGATACACACACACACACACACACAAAACTCATACCCCCTCGCCCTATACTATCTCCATCACACCTCCCTGTCTTCTTGAGCAGTAGTTTCGTGTATAGCCTCACCAGTAGAACGTGTCTACGCTCGGGCCGATGGGAAAACCCGCCTTAAAGGGAAGTCCAGTCAAAAGCAGCGCATGCGCGCGAGCGGTCTTGCTAAATTTGGCAGGGGCAAGGATTGAAGCCTAGACAGGCGTCGTTTCTCCAAGGTGGAGAGAACTCTTTAGCCGCCTGCGTCGCGAGCACGGCGTCGTATAACAACATGTCCATGGTACTTTGGAAATATTGGGGTCCGAAACCACCTGAAACAAAAAGAAACAAAAAAAAAATTGTTGGTAGCTGTCGGTTGGGTTCGGGAAGAGGTGAACAACTATTTCTGGCGGGGATTTTAGGCATTTACTAACAAAACGGGTGGGGTTTTAGGCATTTCATAGCACAGAAGGTGGGATTTTTAAGTGCTTACTAGCACAGGTGGTGTTTGTAAATGGTTTATAGAAAAAAAAACCTATGTGTGCTCAAGAGCACGGAAGATGGGTTTTTTAGTCGGTTCATAGCAAAGAAGATAGGATTTGTTGGTGCCTAATAGCAGAGAAGATGGGTTTTAGTCGGTTTATAGCACAGAGGGTGGGAATTTTAGGCACTTAAAATAAAAAAAGTGGGAGGTTTTTAGTGCTTATTAGCACAAAAGGTGAGGTTTTTTGGTCACTTTTTAACACAAAAGGTTAAATAAGGATTTTTAATCGCTTCATAGCAACGAAGGTGGGGTTTAGGTATTAATGGCAAAGGAGGTGGTGTTTTTTGACATTTATAATACGTAAGGAAGGAGTTTTAACAGCTTTATAGCACAAAAGTTGGGGTTTATGGGTTTAATAGCACAAAAGGTGGTGTTTTGAGGCGCTTAATTGTAAAGAAAGAGGGGGTTTAAGCATTTATTAACACTTAAAGTTGGGTTTGAGCCCTTCGTAAGACCAAAGTTGAGGTTTTAAGCGCTTTATAACGCAAAATGTGAGATTTAGGTGCTTCATAGCAAACAAATGAGGCTTTAGGTGCTTCATATCACAAAAAGTGAGATTTTAGATGCTTGATAAAGCACAATATTAAGGTTTAGGTGGTTTATAGCACAAAGGTGGTGCTTTAAGTGATTCATAAACATGATAGGATATTTAGGCGTTTCATAACACCCAATTTTAGTTTTAATGTGCAACAATAGAAAATGGTTAAAAGTGGCAAATACTTTTTTTATTAAGGAAGAGACTTGTATGCTTACTAAAGCTGAAATAGATAGAGCAAACTCCGTTTCAAAGGTTTCCTACAGCTCAAGCAAAGCAATTGGATTAAATAAACAAAACAAAAATTAGTAAATAACAGGATAACTTAAACATAGGACTAGTAAATGTGACAAAGCAAAAGCGGTGTGAAATGGGACCGTTACCAAAAAAATGTATGAACCTTCAACGGTATGAAACTCCGGTTCGAATTAATGCTGGCTAAAAACTCTCAAATAAGAGATCGGATTTTGAAATTGATCGTCGAGGCTTAGCTTTGAAATTATTTCAGTCTAGTAGCGTAATTTCTGGTATTTTTCAGGCAGATGAACATGACATGTCTGGGGTTTAATCATCCACACCTCCCAACTATCTTATACTTTAAATTATCTCTCACCAACTTTGGTGGCCACATGGTCTAAGGTGCTACTCTCACAGTGGACTAGATTGCCGATGACGAGGAGATCAAGGTTCGAATCTCGGTTGGGTGTATTGAGAGGGGTTTTTTCAAAATGGTTTTCCACTTTCCCTCCACGAAAATGTTAGTACATTTTCTCTAAATATAGCCTTTCTAATCCCTAAACAATTAGCGTAATTAGTAGATAAGCATATAGCCCGAACGGGTGGTGAGACGCAGTCCTAATATATATATTTTCAACCCCACATGATAAAATTCAAATTTGCATCGGTGAGCAAGCGGGTTTAATGTCAAGCTCGTCAAGTCTAGTGTTCATGTGAAAGAAGAGGTCAGGAATAGAATTCAGGCCGGGTTTACTTTCCCCATACAACGAATGCCATGTACACTTCTTATAATTTCGACCTTACTCATCCCTACTCAAATCCTGACCTCCACGTCACCGGTAAACCAGATTGTATGAACCTGACATTTAAAACCACATTCCCACCGACGTGGGTCTAAGTGATATATCTCCTATGTGACAACACATCCTGCCGAGGTTCAAACCTCAACCTCCCTAGACACAGGCAATATATTACACGTCTATCCCTGTTCCTTAAGCCACGGTATGGCTATCTAAAGTAGTAAAACACCTTTATAAACACCACGAGTTTCGACACAATAAAGAAGAAAATAAGTACCTGTCTTTGCAGCCAAACGAAACCATTGTTAATGAATTGAAAACAATAAACAGGCTTTTTTTTAAAAGCCATGATAAAATAAAGTGACCGAATACCCTATAATACTTTCATTGGCCGTCGTAAAAATCAATTGCTCAAGGCTAAGCCAATATTTAGAAAAATACAATTATAGGATCCTAAACACAAGTTATATTTAAATTTGGTCACTTTTATAATGGGAAAAAATGCATCGATGGCCAAGTGGACGAGGGTGTTAATGCGTTCAATATATATATTTAAATGCCATTTAGTCAGGATAGGCTGGTTGATGGGGGTATGCCAGGGTTCGAATCCCAGTATACTGAGAAGCTTTCCCCCTCTTCCACGCAAATGCTGGGTCTATTTAATTTCAATTCTACCTTCCTCCTTCCTTCTCTAATATATTAAAATGTTGTATGTCCAGATGGGTGGTAAGAAAATAAACGCGCGAAATGAGGGGGGAAGGGGGGGGGGAGAGAATAATCAGACAACTTCT
>CABFVZ010002398.1:25110-39070 GCA_902151445.1 Timema monikensis | reverse complement strand
GGGGGGGGGGAGAAACTAGCAGAGAACATAAACTATGTCTGGTATAATTTGTTGTGCTGCCTTTTAGTTACCGTTGAATGAAGGGTGTTTGGAGAAATTGGGTTGGGAGTAGGGGGGGTTTCTTCTGTACTGTCCGCACAAGGCGTCTCAACTTGCCGGCCATTCTCGACGGTATCAACGCGCACCCAGCTCTGGGTCTTAGTGGCACGAGTTCGATTCTGACTGGAGGTGGTGAGAATTTCTCTCTCTCTTCCTCTGTACTGTCTCACTGACAAATTATTTTAACAATATTTACTAAACGTTTGCCACATCATCCTGTACCCCTGAGCAATATATAAATATATAATCACTGATATTCAATAATTAAACTTTTCCTCTTCCTCATCCTATTCCTCGCGAAAAGAAACAGCTCAAACCCACATCAGTGGTCATTCAGTCTTGGGCACAACTCTACTAAATACTGGATTGCCAGTGACGGGAGGGTTGGGTTTGAGTCCCCCCTCAATGGTTTCCCACTCTCTCGTCACGCAAATGTTGGGTGTATTTCTTCTAAATTAAACCTTACTCCTTCATACCACCATTAGTTTGGTTAAATGAAGATATCCCGGACGGGTGGTAAGACGCGAAGTACGGAAAGTAGCTCAAGGATTTGAGGAGTGAAAGATTTTGACGCACATCAACTTTGATGGCTTTAACTCAAAAAAGATGTATAAATTAGGACGATAAAGTTCGAATCTAAAGCCAGAAAGCAGGGAGATAATAAAAGCTGTAATTAATATTATTCACTACTCACGCAAGATTACACTCTATTTCAATCCAAGGTCCAATTAGATTAATAATATTCATACATGAATCTTGCACCCATCCAAGTCCTCGGGTTCGTCCATTTCATAGCACACGACATTTAGTTAATTTCTCCTTTTCCAGAAAGGAACTATTTATTTATGTTAGTTTTGACATTTATGGTGCATTCATTTATTAATATTATTATGAAGTAGATTTTTCCTCTCCTTTTTTTTTGTCCTCTTTCACAATATAAAGTTTTTAAAGTTAAAGATGCACTTTTTTATTTATTTAATACTGTTTTCAATACACTTACCATTTACTCAATTTCGCATTGTAAGCAAATAAAAAAAAACTATTCCACTTACGTCACCTTTTTTTCGTTCACTTGATGTAGAAAAGAACCCAGGAAACCAATATAACTTTAGTTAGAATATCCGCAAATTAATTAAAAATTATAATCAAATTGTTAGGTATTTGATTTATGATCGTAAAACCAAAGAGTCAAAAGCAGTTATTTTTAATATTGCCGCTATGATCGCTTATAAATAAATATAGGATATACGTATTATGACTTTTGATCGTCTCATCAATGTATTTTCAAGTCTATTGTCCCACATTTTTTAACAATACAGTAATAGAGTCGCGATAAAAACTATATCTCTCAAAATAGGGAAAACTCATTATATATATAATACTATAGGAATCTCCAAGTATTTATTGTCAAAGCGTTTTTATTACCTTGTTAATATTTAAATAACGTGTTTATAGATAGCTATGTTAATGAAGAAAGAAATGTATTTCACCATCTGCTGCAATAGTTTAAAAGATAAGGAATACGTTTTCCAGTTGAGTTTAGTTTCTTAATTTTAGTAGCTGGAAATTCCAAATAACGTGTAGTTGTTGGTGGTGTCTTTGGAATATTTTAAATAAGTTTTTATCTTATTGGCTTCTCATTTAATGACCAGAAATGTTGGGAGATTCCTTAATTTAGTCACAGGGGAATTGTCCCATGATATACGAAATGAATACCTTGCTATAGATGACTCCATAGTTTGTGTACTTTAGAATGCAAGGGGAGCAATAATTTAAACACAGTCAGTTTAACTGTAAAAATGAGACAGGAAATGTTTAAATATTTAGTTTTAGTATACAGGAAATATTTAATATTGGATATTCACAGGGAGAACCTTAGAGTTAAAAAAAATGTAAAACAGATAATATGTTCAATATGTTGTCTTAAAACTATACAAATTGACAGACATTTGTCAAAAACTGCTGTATAACAGATAGACAAATGGGTTAATCGTATTAATACATACAAATAGTTATAATAACTTATTCAACGGTCAGATCCAAACGTATTGTTTAAGGTGGTATCAATATTATTATACATGAAAATTGTTTCCCAGGCTTTTAGTTTTGCTACTAATGTTCTATCTAATGAGAAACCCCAATTATTCGGATTCAACCGTTTATTAAGCCAAAGATTCAGTATTTGAATCCCTCTCAGGAAAACAATTTTCAAATTTCGGGCTTATTAAAACATAAGTTTTTCTTTTGCCTTGTCTTAGTGCCCGTTCAGGCAATACGCGTACATTAAATTCACTAGAGGAGTATGAATGAGGAAGGTAGAATTTTAGAGATAATATACCTGCATTTACGTAAAGGTAGAATGGGAAACTCGTTAGAAAAAAGCCCCATTTATTATACTCAACCATGATTTGATTCCCAATCTTCCAGTCACCGACAATCTAGTCTCAACAATAGAGTGACTCGTTAGACCATTCGACTATCGATGCGGATAAACCTATGTTGATTAAATATTTTTTTGAATCTATTGCGCTCTACTGCCTGCCCGGGATATTCGCTAATTTACGCTAATGGGGGTAGGGATGAAGGTTAGATGTAGACCTATAAGAAATGTTCCTAAATTCACATGGAGAGAGAGAGAGAGAGAGTGTGATAAACCACTCAGGGAAAACACTTCAGTAAATCCAGCCGGAATTCAAACCTTGGCCTTTCCGTTATAGGAAAACCGGACGAGATTGACATCCACTAATGAGGGTTTTACAATGTTTAAATTCTAGAATTTACAGATCCTCTGCACACGAAGGGTCTAAATTTATAACAAACTCCGAGCCCCAAAATCATTCTACCTGATATTGCTCCTGGTATAGCACTAAATCACTCACGTGGATTTTTTTTAACAACTTAAATTCTATACACAGGCAGTGCTATATGAATGGTTAGAATAGTTAGCACACTCAACTTTTGAGTCTGGAGTACAGGGTTTTATCCCAATCTAGGTAATGCAAATACCACATCCACTACCCCCTAATACTCCCTTCCAAATTGTTTTCCCATCCATGAAATAGCTATAGTAAAAAAAAATTCACCCTACCCATCCTGTTCTTTCAGATGAAATAGTTTAAAGTAACTACTATTATTAATATTTTAACGTATCTTTTGGTTATGTAATTTTCGGAAGTTGTTTCTGCCCTTGTTGTCCCCAGTTCGCGAACTACTACCCCTTCCAATCTCTCCTTTTCCTTACAACGGAGTTCTGAAGTATTTGTAACTTTGTTTCTAGAAAAAACCGTGAGCCCTAGTCAGACACGAAGTACCAAGAGTAATTACCATGTACTGAAACTTGGTACTTTGCAGAATGATCGACTTGCACGACCAAACTACAGACGCCCATTTGTCACTGTACAGTGATGGTCTTCCTAGTATGAACAAAACTACACACTTCCTCTTGTCACTATACTGTGGTGGTCTTGCTAGTATGAACAAAACTACACATTCTCACTTGTTACTGTACTGTGGTGGTCTTGCTAGGATGAACCAAACTATACCCTGTTCACGGTAAGAAGCCTTTTTCCCTGTCATAATATTTCTACTATATAGTAGGATTTTAGTAATAAAAAAGACCTTTCAGCCCACCTTTCCTACAATGAACAGTTTTTTTTAAATAAATGCCACCGCTGTGATATCCTTTTAAGAACCGCGGAGAGGAGGGAGAGTAGAATGGGTGAAGTGTTCAAACTTGCAGCCCTCGGTTGAATAAGGAGGGGTAAAATAACCCGCTAATGACGTAGAGGAGATGAAGGAGTTTTAGAGAGCTCCTAGCCCACATTAGACAAGATGACATCATTCAACGGCGTTTTTATGAGACCAACTCAAGACACGTATGTCACTCGATACATTTCCCCATTAAATGGGACAGGGGAAGGAAGACCGTGATTGATCTGGTCGTGGAGGCCAACTACAAGGACAAGGGAGTCATCCTTTTAGAAGTTATAGGGACAAAGGGTCACTGGTTTCATCAGAGTTATGAAGTGCCAAAATAAAGTTAATATTTGTGAAGGTACAAGCCCTGCTACCTAAAATAGAGTTAAGTTTGTTTGTAAGTTGGTGTAATTGTGTGTTTAATAAGTAAACGTTAAATACGGCTTTCCAATTAAAATATTTAAGCTAAATGCTTTATCCTGGATTAAGTTATTCGTACATTAAAAAAAATTGTAGGGGTATGAGATTACTTTGGGTTCTAAAATAACAACTTTGAACTGTCAGACCTCCAAAATGTTGAATATATTCTCTGTGTAGTCGCCTCATTAGCGAGCAGCCATGTTTGTTGAAGGGGGGAAGGTCTGTGGACTCACCTTCCACATGGTCTCCATTAGGAGTGTTTCTGGTGTTTAGAAACAACACACATGGGCCCCTCTCATTCGTCGACAAGCCGAATTTTCGATTTGGTTGATCCTCAAGGATCGACTAAGGGATCTCCAGATACACCTACAGTTTTCAGTCTTGACCGGGGAAACCTTAATTCTCTAATTTATAACCCCTTCCCCCCCCCCTGCCCACCGTTACAGCTACAGCTTTCAGTCTTGGCTGTGAAAAACTCAATGGTCCAATCCAGGACCATCCGTTATAGATACAGTACTTTAGTAGGCCTATGTGAACAGTTGTCATTCGAAGTCAATGAGAAATCCTATGCCACATGCATAATGGTGTAAACTGGTAACAACACTCTTTTTTGTCTATTCTTATCCGTGTCAAGCCGATCAACATTGTAATAACTAATTTCGATAGGTATAAGCAACAGGGTTTGGTTGTAAGTTGCTAGTGAATTATTTAATACAAATGTGACAAAATATTGACTTATTATTGACTAAATGCATTAAAAACGCGCTATAATTCTTGTTACACAAATACTGAAGATTCTTTTACAGACCAAGTGTAAAAATGTGTGTGGAATGTATGTAATAAACATACCAAGCATGAAAAACTTAGCTATAAGTAGATAGACCAAGTTTGAAAAACGGAGCCATACGTCCCGAGTCCCACATCGCTTTCAAGAGGGTTCTCTAACTTGTGACGTGACAACCCCTCTCACCCCACTTATACAAGCGCATGAACGTACTTTTCAGAGGACACAGCTGGCAGTTACTTGACGCGCGGCGTAAATATGAAATATGAGCTACACCCTTCAGTAGCGTAGCGAACGCTTCCAGAGAAGCGTGAGAATTGGGGTCTCCGCGGGATTAATTTCAATAAAATAGTTTTAATTTGTGCCCCATACACACGAGATATGTTTTTGTATTTAATATGATGGAGTAAATTTAATAGAAATAACAGTGGTACACATCTATCAATAAAAAATAACTAACGAAGTAGCTTTACTCATTTGCCGGTTAGGTTGATAATCCGGGATAAATGGGGAATGTTGCTGGTACTAGCCCGATCAAAAACATCAACCACCCAGGCGGTTCTACATCGCAAGAACATATGTCTCATTACCGTATGATCAGTAAAAAATAAAGACAATACAAATAAGATAATTTTGTAATCAAAGTAATTTATGGCAATCTAAATTAGAACGGATAAAAAGCAAGTGTTTTTAGGATGACTATTAGCAGCGAAACTCCCATAAGAAATACATCTTGATATCCTTCGCCAACTTTTCAAACGAACATGCAAATGAGTATAGCAACAACGAAATACTCAACGTGCGTTCAAACATTTATCGATGTTGTCAACTTTATTTTGTGAACCAAAATTAAATGTTAGTGTGTATTTTTAAACAAATCGAACCATAACTATTGTAAAATTAGATTTAGTTAAAACAGATTCCTTCGAACTTTTTTTTAGAGGTATTGTGTTTTACTTTCATTTGAAAGACAAGGAAGTGACAGTTCAATTTACCACTGTGTGACAGCGTGTATCTCTTCTGCGCATGCGTCTATGATAGTCACTTGTTTGGTCAATAGTCGCCATGATAGGGCGTTGCCCACATGGTAATAGAATGAGATTTACTTATTTCAATGCTCGTGTGTATGAGACATTAGATGGGTACATTTGATATTTTTCACTAAATCTAGTTAAGCAAATATTAAATGAGTTCGTTATTTAATTTGCAATTTTTGTGATAGTTTTAACAAAATTGTTGGTTCAAATTGAACTTATTTAGTAAAATAAGCTTATCACTCTCGCAATAAAAAAAAACTTCCTAAAGATAAAATTACTTTTGGGTGTCTAGTGAAGAAGAAAATATACAACATGCACATTCCAAGTTTCAGGCAGAATGTTTTAAAAACTTTTGAAAAAACACCCCAGTTATATAAAAACAAGTCAGTGTGAAGCGATGGGCGAATCGGGAATTGAAAAGAATAGTTCTTGTTTCCATCTCCGCATATCTAGATCAAATGAAAATCTAAATTCACGACAACGAACATTTGGACAGTGTTTAAAGCATGCCACCTGAAATTTGGAATACTCCCCTCCATCGGTGGTTATTCGGTCTTAGGCATTAGTTTCACGCTGTTTTGGATTGGCGTTGACGGAAGAGGTCAAGGCTAGAATCCTGGCTTGGCGCACCGAGGTGGTGGTTTTACAGATGTGATTTCGCACTATAGTTTTTTCCGTCACCTCTCACGAAAATGAGTTTGCACTTCCTCTTAACTACGTATTATATTTGTCTTTCTTACCCATCTGCGATGGTCGCATTTAATTATACTAAATGAGTCTGGATGAGCAGGGCAGAGTTTAAAGAAAATCTAATAACATTTTCATGGAGGGAGATTGGGAAACCGTTTAAGAGACACCACCCTCAGTATACCCAACCGGGATTCAAACACCAACCTACTTATCACAGGCAAACCAGACTATGTGAGCCTATCATATACTCCATATGTCCACCGATGCCGTTAAGATAAATAATTTAAATAAAAGCTTGGGATTTAACGTTCAGAAAGTGTAACGTTATAAACATTAAAAGAGCACCTTAAATTCATAATGTGAAAATAATTAGAGAAATGAGAGCTTCGATACATGCAATGTCCCCCCTCTTGTCAATAAAGTACATTTTTTAAAGAGCCATTGGTTCATATACCACTGTAGTATCTAGTTTTCATTTCACACCACGTCTTAACGTTACCCGGAAATTCATGCGAGCTGTAACTTTATCACAAGGCATTTCCGGTATTGTTTAGCTATCCCCCCACTTTTTTTCAATCCCCCTTCCATCAAGTCAGTCCTGTGAATAAAAATACAGTACATCATTCAGAAAAAGCCTGTAGATTTTTTTTAAAGAGGATCATGTAAAAAAAATAGGGTGAAGTGGAACGAAGAAAATACATGATCAAAACTTTTTTTTAAAAAAATAAAGGAAAATACCTCCAGGATCTAGTTCCTCGATGGAACCCATCCATTGGTTATTGAAATGCAGTCGATTCATGTCTCCCTTCCTTTCTTACACGAACTTCTATTCAAGGCAGATTAAAAAAGAAGCTTGAATTTCACACGATGAAGCAAAAAGGCTTCTTCTTCTCTCGGTCCTACCCCCCTCCCCCCCTTTTTTTTCCAAGCTTCACGTGACGTGACTTCCTCACACGTGGTATAGCTCGTACACTCAGAGACGGAAAAAAAAAACACAACGCGCCGACGTGATGGAGAAATTTTATTACTCGATTATTACCCTAAAAAGGTGCCGGCCGCTCTTTTATTTAAACAAGCTATTAATTAAATATTATCTTCAACGGACACCACCCTAGTTTTTATCCATAGTAGACATAGCACATACTTGGTTGACTTTGGATTACATTTGACCTTTTCGTGAAGAGAAAGTATTATAATCGTGAAAATTGTTGACCTAGAGATAACTATAGATTTTGATGATTTTTGTGTCCCCCCCCCCTCTTCCCCCATTTCCCTAAAAAAGTTGGTTTTATTATCAATACAAAAAAATTATATATATGTATATATATCCACCTCGATTTAGTAAATGTTGTTAAAAATTTAGATTTAGATGTAATTCGGTCATATCCAGAGAATAAATTGAGATTTTTGTTCAAAATGTATACCTGGGGAATGTTCTATATGATAAATAACATTTTGAACTTTTTATTAAAAATTATAGCAAGGGCAAAAAGTGACCACCTTTTCCCTACTTATTTATTTAAATTTCCAACCACGTGTCACTCCACTCTGTACTGTTTGCATTCAATTACATGTGTGGAATAAGGATGAGGAAGGGAGGATTTAGAGAAAGTGTACCTGTGTTTGCGTCAAGAAATAGTGAGAAACACTTTAGGGGTAAAAAACATATATGTGCATCTCACCGGAATAGGAACCCTGATATCTTCATCACCCGTAAAAAAATATCCAGTCAAGATTAGCGTCTTTTTCCGCATGTCCACCGGGGTGGAGAGATGTGTGTGTGTGTTGGCCGCTTAGTATATTAGACCCAACACGTGCATATCTCTCGTCGCCGGTTGGTTTTCCGGACATGCATTTCTTTGTGACTGAGTGTACCATCCGCGAAAGAGCAGCCCTTGTATAACAACAGCACGCACCTTTCAAACAGACTCAAGATGAGGTTAAGGGGAGGGGTTTTAGTTTTAAACAAGATTGAATCCTACACCAAGCCGATATTGGGAAAGGGAGTTGAGGTAAGGATGATTGAAATGAACGGGTGGTAGGGAGTAGAAAGAAGCCTTCTAAAAACGCTGAACAGAACTCGATATGCTAGAGAGTATAGGCACTGCCGGGGTTTCAAACACGCAAACCCACGACAATATTGTCCCGTGCACATATTTTCGTAGTTGTTTCCCTAGAGAAACTTGTTCCGTAAAGAATGATGGCAACCTTCACCAAATAACCAGCGAAGTGGCCAACCCGAAATATACAATGTGACATTTTTTTGTTTCATTTTGCCATAAAGTCTCACTTCCTGTTTGGGTTATTCGCATACGTATTAATTACGCTAATGTGGTATGGATTATTGAGGTAGAATGTCGAGGAAGTGTACCAACATTTTTTTGTGGAGGATGAGTGGAAAATCACTCTCAGTACAACCAGTCAAGATTCTACCCCCGACCTATTCGTTTCCAGCCAAACCAGACTAAATGAACTTGACGTTTAGACCACGAGCACAGTGACGCGAATGAAACGCATCCAAACGGTCATTGTTTTCAAACTTGTTTGGGGGAGAATTAATGTTGCAAACATAAATTTCATTCCAGAAAAAGTTTTTCGTCTACGGAAATTAAAAGTATTTAAGTTGTTTAGTGTATATTTTTTTTTAACTTTCAATATTTATCTATAGGCCACATTTAATTATAACCACCTCCTTTTGCTAATGTAGAGCAACTTATGTATCTTTTGTTTATGCGTTTGACCTTCAAGAATGCTGAAAACTTTGGCCTACGCTATCAATAAGTTATGCACAAGTTTCTACGTTAGCTACGTGCTCCGCTAATAGTTGATGTGCTAGTTGATCGCACACACATTAATAGCTTAGGTGTAGTGAATTAAGTCCGGAAACATCGCCAGTGGGTATAGGGGCAATACTCGCTCTTTTTCTCTTCATGCTCGACACTAATAAAGTTGCCAAGGAGAACAGTGGGAGGATTTCGTTAGGGCAGAATGGCTTTGCGCTCAATACGGGGCATTAGCCCGTCCTCTTGGCTCAGTGGATAGGGAAGCGTAGTAGAGTGGATGAGGGGCCTGACGTCACCGCAGGTGACTGGATAATTGAATATCAGTGTATTACTGGAAGCTTGCTTCACTAGTTTTTAAGATACCAGCTGCGATTATTGTGAGGTAGTTTTTGTCCACTCATAGTTTTCTATTCGAGTTCCATGCGAATAAATCTTAAATTAATCCGTCTTATTCTTTGCCCGGTTAAAAAGCGTGAGTAGCGGATAGATCACGCGGAAAGCAAAACGCTGCTAGTGCTTAGTGTTGCTATCCTAGGTTAATGGATGAATGAAAACACGATAGGGCTTACATTTAGAAAATGGCAACCATTTGCTTTACTTTATAGTAGGATTCTAGTAAGAAGAACACAGATACAAAAGTTAATTAAACAATTTTAATATATTCACACGTCGAGTCATGTAATCTGTAACTGTCCCTTTTGATAGATATGATCAATCAAGACCTTTGAAATATTATCAATGTTGACCGCAAAAAAATAGGATTGTATTTTCTAAACTGTCCTTCCTATGAAAATTGAACTATACTTTTATTTATGCTTTCATTTCTATTCTTATATCGATGTTAATAATTTTGTTTGCCTACCTGTGACTAGTTATCCGTAGTCGTCCTTAAGAAAGAAAATACAATTTTTACGGAGTACTATGAAGCTTTCGGATCACGTATTTGGTTTACATAACTTACGGACATAAGAGTATGTAAGCCCTTATTTTATAGAAAGTCCACTTTCTAGTACCAACTTTGATTGAAGGTCACTAACATTTGGAATTCTAAATTTTTGTCCTATTTGATTTATTAATTTATAAAGTTCATATAAAAAGTTATCAAAAGCTTTCAATAATATTTATTTATTTATGGATTACTGTATAATCTATATTTAAAACATTTTTATATAGCTCCACGTCTTACTACCTGTTCACATCTGTATTAAATACGCTACTGAACTAGATGTGAAGACAGGTGAATTTAGAGGATGTGTACCCGCGTTTGTGTAGAAAACATTTTTTTTAAACCACCTTATGTACACCCCGATCTTCCTGTTATTAGCAGTCCAGTCTTACATTGGAATGACGCCTTAGACCATGCGGCCACCAAATCACGTCTATAACATTAATTAAACGGACTAAGAAAGTAAATAAAACTGTAATAATTTTCCCCCGCCATTGGTACAACATGAGTTTCCAGCTTTAAAATAACGGGCTTCCTATGAAAATCATACCTTAGATGGGGCATATAAGACGCGGAGCAAGAGGGGGAAGTTTAGAATATTAAAAAAAAAACCATTGTTCCCCACCGTTCTTTTAATTACAGTTCCCAGCAACATGGGCGATATATTTCTGTCGACTCATCGTCCTAAACAGAGCCCGAAGAATAAATTGAGCTATACATCTCATGGCTGACCCACAATCTTTTCAAGCTCACATTAATTACATTCAAGGTCAGTCCGGATGCCAAGCGAAATCCAGTCATTAGCACACAAAAAATATTGTTTAAGTTTTATTTTATGTCGACAACACAATAGTTTTTTTTTTTTGCACGGCCATGCATGTATCAACAAAGTTATTAAAATGTTGGGGAATTGAAAGCTATCTTTGCTGAAATGAGCGGGCCTTGGAACACAATTACGTGCAAAAAAGAGTGTGTGTTAATGTGTGAATAAAAATATAAAACAAATATAGGCTTACTTATTGTTCAGAGACTAGTAATAAAACACACAGGAAACAGGAGAAACATGTTATGCAACCCGCAACACACAGGCGCCATTTGGCCCGAAAAGTAATGGTCTTAAGGTGGAAGTGCAAAAAACGCGAGAAAAGGTTTTTGCAGTTTTTTTATATATCAACATTTTTTTGGGTCAAAATAAATTAAATATTGCTTCAGTACAAATATAGATTTTAAAGTTCTTCGCATAGTTTTATCAACAGTTATTGGATTTCTGTCAAGGGTGTCCTGGAATTTAATGACAACTTTTTCTCTTCCTTTAAAAAGTATGCCGGTATGGTCATGACAGATATTCAACAACTGTGGATATCACCATTTGAAGAAAAACTCTATGTTTGTAACCAAGCAATAATTTATTTATTTTGGCCTAAGAAATGTTTTACTACAAAAATTGCAAAAGCTCTGGCATTTTCTCGCGTTCCTTATATCCCCGCCTCAACTTGGCTGATAACATTATGACGCCCTTACAACCCTCTTCCTCTCGCCTCTATTCTATGAGCTAAACGCTACACCAGAGTTGAACCAATCAAGGTAAGATTGTTACCGATTAGTGTAAAATGAGGATACATTGCTACAAATAAGTTAATGTAAAAATAAAGTTTTTGAATTGTTTTAAAGTAGATACTTAGCTATTTAAATATGATACAGTATTGAGTACTGAGAGTTACTAGATATACGAGTACTTTGTATGTATACGCACAGCAACTTGCTCTGCATATGCCAACTTTACCAGCTGCAAGATAAATACAGGAGGATAATGAACTTTTGGCAACCTTTAAATTTAGCTGCTCTAAAAGGTTCCTTCCATGCGGATCATAATAACATGGAGAGCCGTATCATTGGTTCCCAATCTGTGGGTCGCGAAAATTGAAGGTAAAACGTAAGTTACTTTGTCAAGCTAGGGTTGGTACAGTCTAATTTTAGTAGGTAACGGCCTTTTAGAAAATACAAACACATTATTTCATTGTCAGCATTGATATGATTTTACTATAAAATCGGTGTTATTTTATAGCTACTGATAATTGCTATCAAAATCGAAATATAATATGACATCTTTTTTAAGCTCCACGTCTTACTACTTCATCAAGTTATGTAGGCAATGTACTAATTACGCTAGTAGGATGTCAGAGGAAGTGTACCCGCATTTCCATGGAAATAGAGTGAAAACCAGTTAGGAAAAATCACCCTCGGTACATCCGAACGGGATTCGAACCCCGATCTCCTTGTCATCTTCAATCTAGTATATTACAAGAGTGACACCTTAAAGCATGCGGCCCCTAAGCGTGTTAAAAGACATCTAACATAGCACATTACAGTGACTATCACTAGCAGTATACAGTAACACATCACATTATGAATAAATGATAATAGACCTAATAGCTTTTATAGGGTTCAGATAAGGCCCTTGCTATTAAAATTAGACTGTATATTTAATTATCCCTGAAGCAAAGGATATAAACACTTCCGGTTAACAGTCCGGTTAGAGTACTGTATTTCAGACCTGTTTAATCAAGCAGTAAAATACATTATACCTTTCACGACCACCTTTCTTAGAATGTGCTGGTTTTCATATTTAGTGTTGTTAAAAATAAATACTTAAAGAAACAGACTATGTTGAAATTGATCTACGATATAAAATGCTTTGTTTGAACCAAACATGGATTCATTTCATGAAAACAAACATGTTATTTCGCTAATAATGTATCAGCAATCTGTTTTCACAAATAAAGACTTAAACATTACCAAATAATTATTTTCTTAATAATGCATAACTTATCCTATTTTGAATTAATATTATCTACATTGTATTCGAGAAAAAACAAAAATATTTTGTTTGCTACTAAACTAAAACATAATATTTGTAACATTCTGTAGAGTAAAATACAAAACAAACGATATCTTATAGATATTGGTGGGTCACCAAATATGTGACTGAATTTAAGTGGGTCGTAAGACAATGGAGTTTGGGAACTGCTGACGTAAGTACTTACGAATGTACCTAGAAATGTATTTGCATGAACAATAAGTGTGATATTTTCAAATGTCAAGAGGAGGAGAAATCGCGTAAATGAATATTATAATTTAGTTTTAGTTTTATAATGAACGCAATCTATGAAACATAATAATTATTGGTAAGCGATATTAATCATATATGTCAATTACGAAGAGTATTATTAATCGCCTTAATGGTTCGTTAAAATTGAACATGGCCCAATTTAGCCACGTTTTTTTTATCTTGATGACTCACAGTAATGATTAATTTATAATATTTGAAATAATGAATAAATTGTGTTGTTTATCAAAAGGACGTTAGTTAAAGCTATTCAGCTTAATTAATTAATTATTTAAGTATAAAAATACTAAAATACAATGCAAATCATTTTCAACACACAACGGGAAAGTGTGTGTGTGTGTGTGTGTGTGTGAGGGGGGGGGGGGCGGCGGAAGGGGA
>CABFVZ010002398.1:9593-24988 GCA_902151445.1 Timema monikensis | reverse complement strand
GGGGCGGCGATAGGGGTCATGTATATAGGCGTCAGTCTCTTCTTGTCCGTATTTTACGGGTGATGGTGAGGCTAGGAAATTGATTCAGCTTGGTGTACTGAGGGTTCTTTCTAGATCATTTTTCCAATAGCCCTCCATCGACAAATGCGGGTACACTTCCACTTCCTCTAAATTCTTCCTTCCCTTTCCTTACCTCATTAGTATAAATATTTATAAAATCTGAACGGGGATTATGACGCGGAGCACAAATTCATATCCAAATTCTATTAATTAGGTTTAAGGCAAATTATATTCGTAACATCCGATACCTTAGCTCAGCCAGTAGCATGTGTGCATCGTGAGCTAAGGGTACCAAGTTCGATTCCTGTCATGGCCGAAAATGCAGCATTGGCGAAATTGGGGGCTCCCCCTTTCACAGTGATGAATTAACGGCCTGGAAACGGGATATTATGTATTTTCTAAAGTTTAGTTAGGTTGTAAGTCGTTAACATAATATGTTAAAAAAAAGTGCACGTCTAATACTAAAAATAAATAAAAATGAAACAGACCACTAAGGTCTACATTCGTAAAGGAATACGATGATTATAATGATGATGATAATGACTAAAATATTGGTGGGAAATGCACCCGCGTTGGCGTGGAGAAGGGATGGGAAAACTTCGGTAATAAATCAAGTGCGTAAAACTACTACTCCCGGTTCATCAAACCGAGATTCTTTTTTCCACTGCGACTTATTACCCCTCCGGGAAACACACGTTTAGTTAAGCTTATGAGGGAGGGATGAGCAAGGTAGACTTCAGAATGAATGTGCCCTCATTTGCGTTGAGAGAGAGTGGGGAGCCCTTTAGGAAGAACACCACGAAAACATCCGGCTGGGATTTTAACTCATGTATACCTTTAAACCGGAAAAACAATCTAAATGACCCTGACAGTCCACGTGTCCACCAAGAAGACACTTGCCCTGCGAATAAAACTGACAGTTTGTTTTACAAAATACTAATATCTTTAACCACCAGGATCGCTAGTGTTTTCCTACTAAAGTAAATGTTTCTTTTTTTTCTTCTCTTCTTAACAACAGGAGGAATGGATATAATATATTGTAATAATTCGTATCATCCTTCAGTCACACCAACATAGTAATAGCTTTGAGATATGAAACTAATTTTATATTTCAAATAACCTTAAAGACTTTTGTCCATTCTGGCGTGTTCTTTGAGAAGGTTCTTTTTTTTTACAAAGAACGCCTCGACCACCCGGCCAGCCGGTAGTTCCGTATATTGAAACGAGAGTTAGTAACTTTTTTGTTGTGAAATGTCAAGTTTAGTTTCTACAACGTAACGCAACGTGTAGCCAATTCCATAAATTCCATGATTACGAAAGAACTTTCTCTCGAAAAGCACTTAATGAAAATGATCGAAAGTGCAGATTGGAAATGACTAATTGAGTGAGTGCACAGTTTAACTATCTCGCTTCAATCATGTCAGGTCTTGGCAGGCGAGAGAGAATACATTAACTTTAATAATATCTTGAAGCTGACGTCAGAGACGTCGCTTGCCACACAATGGCTTGGAAGACGAGGTTATGAAAAAAAGGTTATTAGGATCAAAAACAAAGCAATTCTATATGACAGAATCTTATCAAGGTCGGCTTTTGATTTTCATTTAGAGATTCGTTTTATAAACGATCTCTGTTGGCAACAGTTTATCAACAATTGATGGGTAAAAATTAGTGAAAATTTTCACAACAAATTATAAATAATGACTAAAATGGCTCAATTTCCCCCTCCTATCCCCCCTTTTCCATCTGCCCTCTATAAAAAAAACTCTATTTATGTTTACTTTTAGTTTTTTTTTTTTACTCTTCCGGGCTATTCGTATGTTGACACCAGTAGGGTAGGGTATAGAGGGTAGAATTTAAAGGAAATGTACCTAAATTTTCGTGGAAAGAAAGAAGAGGAAGCAATTGGAAAATACTCTCAGTACATCTGTGTAGGGGATGACCAGACCAGACGAGACTGGCGCCTTTTGTCTTGCGTGTCCTCTGATGGGAAGTTAAGGAAGCCGCCTATCGAAGCTTTGAGACTCGTTGCAGACTTTCAGAAACTCCGCGTTATTTAAGAAATGGTATATTATTTCAAAATATATTTCCCTTCAAAATGGAGGTGAAAAGTATCAATATCGCCTTATTTGAATAAAAAACTTTTATTTTAAGTTTTTTAATTTATAAAACCATGAAAATATATAGAGGTATTTATGACATAGCCTAGCCGCCTGTCTTCAAATCCGCTTAAGTCGAGCAATTATTGTTTTTAACTTTCAGGGTGATTGGTCATTAGAGATGAAGGAGGCACATATAGCTTTGATTATTATTATTATTATTAATGGAATATTAACATATCTGGCCTAAAACAAACCCAAAGTTAGTGACACAATCAAACATCAAGCGCTGTTGTAGATACGTGAGAGTGAGAAGAAAACAGAAAAAAAGCTTGTGTTGCTTCATTGTAACTCTGTTGATAATGTTTCTGGTGTTAGCGTCCTTAGGAGAAATTAACAACTGAAAGACACTTTGTAAGCCTATTTTTTTAGGCTACATTCGTTTCATTTAAACAGGTGGAAACATATTTCGACAAAGTAAAAAACCAACTTAAATGTAAATTATTCGTGATAAATCTGCATCTCACATCTTTGCACGTTCCATTTTGTGGGAATCTTCCGACTCTGCTTCCTCCAGGCCCATCTTGTTGGTCACCCTGTGGCCCGCACAGCCACCATACACCAGACAAGCACACAGACAATGTAAGATGGTTTACGAGCTATCGTCAGTGGGCTATTACGGCAGCCATTACCTCCCCTTTCCCCCTCGGTAATACACGTCATCCCGTCTCACACACACATTATTTCTCTTTACACGTCTTGCCTAGCGTCGAACCGGTCTTCAAACCTCGCACAGCTGTTCCACGTGGATGTACTGGTATATCTAGCGGTTGTCCGTACGCGTTCTATATTAGCACACGACTTACAAACTAACTTCCTAATGAAGTATCTCATAGATTTATGTATCATCAACGTCGATGCAAGCAACGATGGAATCCGTAAGGGTGTAACATGGGGAGCATTGAAAAGCGTTGCGGTCGTTTAGAAATCCTAGATTATTTATAAAGCACGTATGTCGTTTGCGGCACTTTCACTGTTCTTTGAGCACTTACTTTCTCGGGTTGTGAACTGAGTTTAATTTTATTAACTCAGTTTATCAGGCTCTCCACGTTGGGAAGCCATTATTCTAACGTTTAAAAGAGCTAGCCTTATATTAATGTTTGTACTCCACCATTAAGGTGACATTTGATATAACGATTGAATTGGGTCCAAGTTTCTGTTCTGTATAATTAAAAAGGGATGATGTCTTATTTTATAAATTAAAAGTACTAGTGTTTTATAGTTATTTTTATTTACGTAGATAAACAGTTTTTTGCTAGATATTTTCAACGTTGTAGATTTAAATAAAAGTCCGACTATTACGTTACATGCATGATAATTCCTGACACGTGAAATTTAGAGCACAGATCAAGATGTCATAGACTCCACCTACACGGCTCCTTGTCAGGAAGAAAAGTGAAGAGATGCGTACCCTGAAGGGGTATATCAAGCGACATTTCCTTCTCGAAGCTTCCCAAAAGAAAAAAAGGTGTGGTCATTCAGGTGCGTTTCTGTCCACAAAACTACGTTGTCTTTTTAAAAAGAGACGTAGAAGGATGTCGCCAAACCTTGCAACTTAACAACTTAACACAAATAAATCTTACTACCCGCTCTCATTTAAAATATCATAATTTTGAATAAAGATGTGAATAATAAATTAATTTCATATCATTACACTAAGGTGTCAGACAAGAGGTTAAATGTCCTTACGCTGAGGTATTATTATATGGGAATGGTAGTTTTGAAACTTCAAAACCACTAAAACAATCCTCAAATATCTCATAATGGTTTATTGTGACCACATTAAAAATGACTATATTTGTTTGAGGAAGGCTAGGTCTGTTTCTAATCATTTACGTTTATTTAAGAACTGATACATTTTGCGTGAATGTCCTTGGAAATCAGCGAATTGCTTCTTTTCACAGTTACTGATTTAAGGTTTTCCTATGTTTTGACGCACATCATATTTGGCGATAGAAAACCACTTCTTGAATGACGCGAGATTTATGGACATCTGCAACGATTCTCAGTGCTCCAGTAGGCGTCTCCCTTTAAGAACTTCAGCAGATGGGCCTCATTTTACCACTTAAATTGATTAAAAATGTATATGGGGCATATTTATAAAAATACAACGCACATTAGTACACTGTTTATAAGGATAGTTCGGGACACATCACTTAAGTCTTTGATTTGATATACCACGCTAGTCGAAGTAGGCCTACCCGTCGTTCCCCGGGAGAAATATGTTTTGTGATTGTAAGTGAAAAATAACTTTAAATTTTAAAATTACGGCTTCGAGGCGCACATATATGTGCATTTGAGCTACTAGGCAAGCATCAGGCCTACAATAAGCTGGATTAATGGTGATGTGAGAGGCTGAGGTTCAAATCCTGGTCTGGTATATTGAGGTGGGTACAAATTGTTCCCCACTCTGCCTGTAGATACCCTTCATCATCTAAATTCTACCTTCTTACCCCATGAAGTACAAGTACACAGATAATCCGGACGGGTGGTCATACGATGGTGGAAGAAGCCTCATCGCTAGGTGTCCCTAAGCGCCAAAGGTGGCTTCAATTAGAACCTATTGTATACAGGCTAATTATTATAATACCATCCATGCAAACATCTCGCCACATGTGACTGTGTGTGTGTGTAATCAATCATAGTCAGCCCCTCCCCCTTTTCTCTCTTTACGCTGATCGGTTCCGAACATTAAAGCAATGCCAGAATAACGTTACGCTTCAATCTGACTGGGATGGCCCCAGGGTAACTAACCATAAGGATATCGGAACCTCGAACTAACTCCTATATAATCCTTTACAAGGAGAACGGAGCGGTCGTCGAGATCGTTTGAAGTGTGTCTTGGTTGAACGATGTGACGTGTCTTTGGATCGTGTCCCAGAAGAGCTAGAACAGGAGTGGATCCTTGATGATTCTAGGGTTAGGAGGTACTGGATCCGATAGGTGTATAGAGGGAGATAGGACAATAGAGCCGAGATAAATCTAGACCTAGTGCAGTGGAGCCACAAGTATTCTAGGTGTAGGACAATGGAGTCTAGAGAAAGATCTAGGGGTAGGACAGTGGAGCCGAGATTATTCTAGGTTGGACACTTGAACCTACTACATAAACTCCCGTCATTTCAAATTCCCTGTCCCTAGTACCAGTGGTTATGCGGTATAAGGTGCAGACTCCTAATGTATTAAACTGTAAATTACGGGGGAGGTCTAGGTTTGAGTCTCTGACAGGTGAACTGAGAGGGTGATTTACCTACTCCCTTTATAAACTAATACGAGCTAATTTCCTATCTCACCCTTCAGATTAGGTCGTTTGTGCTAGACTTAAAGATTTTTAGTGACGGTGTCAAGTATGAATATAGCTCTAGACCAGGCCTTGGCAATCTCAAAGTCCCGGGGGACTCCTCCGGTCCATGGTGTGCTCCGTGGGGGGTCTTAGCCAGGTGAGCTACAATAGGACAGGGGGCAGCGCGGTATGTAGTGTCATTGATGGGATGCGACTTCCCGGAACATCGCCCCATCTCTGGGGCCACCAACACACTCTGCTCCAAGATGTGGCTTAGTGGTCCAAGAAGCTGACTGCTGAGCGGGGGATGGTTAGTACAACGATTCAGTATTGTTCATTCAACCCGAGTATTACAAATCCTGGTTCTGGTGTTGTGGTCCTAAGTTTATATTTATACCCGTGTCTTACTACCTGTTCAGGTTACATTAATGTATGAGAGTGTGATGCCTTAGACCATAGATGTGGAAACTTACTTACAGAAGAGCCAAATGAAAAAAAAAAAAAAAAAATTGTGGGCCAAAGACTTTAATTCATTAATTTTTCTTCAAAAATAAAAATTTTAAAAAAATAATAAGCCCATATACTAGACTGATATGAATACGTTTAAATACATTGAGTGTGTGTAACAATCATACACATCTTAGTTACTTAAAAAGATTTACGTTCGTTCAGAGGAGTTATATGATGAGGTGTGATATGAGTGTAACTGTGAATGAGCTATCACAATTGTTTCATAGTCTGGGTTAAATTGTGAGGAGATGATTCTCAAGAGAGAAGCCAGATGCTCGTCAAGATCCCTTTTCCCAAGTTTCACTGATAGAAACACTTGTTCGCTAAATAAGAGGATGCAAACATTAACGTGGGCCTATATAATTTTTAGGCATTATTTACCAAGGTCGGAAATTTTGATTTTTGGTATGGTTTTATAAAAACACAGTGTTGTTGTGTTTAAAAAAGCCTGCTTCACAAAGAAACACTTTTTAAGTATTCACCCTCTAGGCCAGATTTAACACACCGGTAGGCCGTATTTGGCCCACGGACCGTAGTTTGCCCATCCCTGCCTTAGAGCTTTCGGCCACTCAAGTGGGTGGTCCTAAGTTAGTTTGTAAGTGTATGTCTCTATGACCTGCATCGGTGGATGCGTCAGTCTTAACTCGTCTAAGATATTTTGCCAGTGACGGGGAGGTTAAGGCTCGAATCCCAACTGTCTATTGTTTACTAAATGGTTTCCCACACTTCCTCAATTCTAATGCTGGCTACACTTTCTCTCAATTTATTCTATTTCATCCTTATCACACAAGTGTTGTTAAATGTTGATAGCTCAGATGGATATTAAGACGCGGCGTAAGACATGATCCGTATCTCGGTGTATTTGTTCGTCCTGTTGGGCAACCCATATATTACAATTAATGATGATAAGGTTAAGTGTTAAAGTTTATGTAGTGGTTTGTAAGTCGTTTGGCTACATTACTCTGTGTAGTAAATAGAGAGTATACATTTCAAAACCCTTCTAAAATGGATCAGGGTGGTGGTGTGGTTTCCACATAAACTTTTTAGGTGAATGCGGGTGCGTTTTCACTTGCATATCCCTTCATTCGTATCCCATAAATTCGTTAAACGTAATCCTTGTTATTTAAACGTATGAACTAAAAAAAGAGTTGGTTATAAATCGCGAAGCTTTTAATGTATTTGTAGGAACTGTTTCATTCTCTTTTTAATAGATTGAGCTGTACAAATTATGACTAAAATACATAATGTATTTAAAAGTAAAAATTATATACATGATGATAAATTGGTGTCGCTTATTAAAGCTGAAAAAACTTAATTCTTTAAAGAATTATAATTTAAATTTTTAAAAGCTGCAACTTTCATATTGTTGACAAAAAAAAAAAAGTAAATTATTAATGCAACATTTTTATTCATTAAAAGTTCACAAAGGAGAATTAAAGCATAGACTAAATATATATTCTAATATAAAACGCTATCATTCCTGAACTCTACTACAAATATTATAATGGTAAAAAAACTTTTACTTTTTATCTGGGGATATTTATTTATATGTACTGCCAGAAAGAATAAAAACATTTTTCACTCAACTTTGTATTTTTCTATTTAAATATTATATGCATTATAAAATAAAGTACTAAATGAAAACCATATGGCCTCGAGGTTTAAAAAAAACCACGACAAAACAACCCTTCGTAGTAAAGCCACCCCAGTCTCTTTTCGGCCGAAACGTTTTAACTCATCCACGCAAGCACGGTAGATGAGGGTTGAGAAGGGGTTGGATGAGGAGGTGGGGTGGGAGGTGGAAGCGAAAACAAGTGAAGCGCAAGCGGCGCTGTGGGATATTATTTTTTCAAACAGACGCGAACCAGACATATGTGCCACGTTGGCAGTACTTCCTGTTCTGTTGATCCCAAACCCCTTCAAAACCTCTTTTTATAATTAGTCGTCAACGACAAAAAAATAAAAATAGCATGTTTTATGTTTCATTAGTGAGAGGTATATGCGAGTTTGTTTAGTTACTCCCGCCGTTTAGACTACGTTTCCCTGACAATGACAACTTGGGACAAATAATGTCTACGTGAACAAATTGCGGGGCAGATACTTAGTGTGTAATTTCTCGACCAGGCGTTTACCCAAACTATAAGTTATTATTTTTGTTTTGCAGAACTCGAAGGAGTTAATTAGATTTCACGAGTCATGTTTAAATGTCCACTTATTGCTTTAATGATAGGTTTGAAATGTCTGCTATTCTATTTGTAAATATATAGGCCAGCGTTTTTCAACCGGTGTGCCGCGAAGTGTCAGCCGGTGTGCCGCGAAGTGTCAGCAGGTGTACCGCAGAAGTTTGGGGGAAGATAAAAAAAAAACAGCGAGATAAATTTGAGGAGTGAGAATAAATCTTTTTTAAATACATGATTAACATTATTTTTTAGAAATAACAGAATTATTATAATTCTAGAACCCGCTTCGGTGGCCGCATGGCATAACGCGCTACTCTCGTGTTAGATTAGACTGGTGAAGACGAAATTGGTGTTCGACCCGAATCGGGTGCACTGAGGGTGGTATTTCTTAAATTGTTTTCCACACTCCCTCCACACAAATGTGGGTGCACTTCCTATAGATTAAAACCTTCCTAATGCCTAACATTAGTGAAAATATTAGGCTATATAGGCGTATAACCCACACGGGTAGTAAGACACGGTGCTAAAAGAAAATGTAAAAAAATCTTGTTATGGAACTTTTAAACACAATCTTAATACTCGTAGTTTTAATTATAGAATATCTCCTTAAGAAACTGACGGTGTGCATTGCTAATTTTAGTGCCTTATTCATTTTGCTGTGAGCTGAAAAAGGTTGAAAATCTCTTATATAGGCGCTAGTGCTGAATGTATAGTATAATACGCACTGTCCTAAGTTAAGTTAGTTTGTAAGCTGTTTTATGGTATAATATGTGTTTCGCCTACCCCAATGTTATATAAGTATCATAGTTTTGTTACAATAGTAGCTCATCGTTAATTGCTGATGAAAGGCAATGCTTCAGTTACTTGAAAGGTAGAAAGAAAGCGTATTTCCACTATGGTGCAGCTTATGAGCCATATTACTGGGACTCGAACGATGTATCATTCAAAGCCGTAAAAGAAAAACCCAATAATATAAATAGTTAGGTTAAAAATATGTGGGTAGTTTTGCACAAGTCGTTACAAACAAGTTTTATACTAACACGAATATTCGTTCGAGTCCGCAGTAACAGTCAACAGTAATTACATTGTTCGGTCGGGGGACTACTTTTCCTGGCAAACTTCCACATCTGGAATGAGTAGCAGACACAGCATACAAAGTTTCACTAAGAGGCACTGGAGGTAGGTTACAAAAGTTTCCATATGGTAACAACACGCCTTTTTATAAACTACTAACTCTCTTAAAGCGGTCAACCTTGATAACGATTTACAGCCCACATCGATAGCCACACGTGATAAATGTCTAGTTTGGTTCGCCAGAGATGCTGTCATCGGGAGTCAAATCCCGCCCGGGCATACCGAGTGTGGTTTTCAACGCTCGCTCCACGCAAATCCTTGTACATTTCGATAAGTTCTACCTCCTAAATCCCTGCCCCGATAGTGTAATTAAATGCGGATAGCCCGGACGGGAAGTGGTGCAAGACGCGGTTGACAAAATTAATACTATTTTTACTAGTCAATATTAAAAGTATTTTACAACGTTACTAATGTTATTCTATAGGTATTGAAATTATTTCCCAAAGGCGACAGCTGCGGATCACATGACTTGACGTATGAATATATTAAACCAGATTTAGTAAATGCGAGATAGGTAGGTCTGTCTTACTTTCCTTGTTCCTTCTTTACGTACCGTCCCTCCAGTAAAATACCAAATATTTTAATCCGAAATTATAAGCAAGATTTTCATTAAGCTAAAACTCGTATAGAGGTCAAACCAGTCAAAGTTTTTTTTAACACAAGGTCGAATATAGGCCTACATTTGTGTTGTAAAGATAGAGATTTAGAAAGTACTAAAAAAAAGTGCAACTCGCTCCATCCAGGCTATCCTTGGCGCCTATTATTTTACACTAACAGGGTAAATATGAGGAAACCATTTAGATCAAAACTAATCAGTAGCTTATATCCAGCAGGGATTCGAACACCTATCTCCCCATCAAAAACAAACCAGACAAGACAAGAATGACAGTTTTGTCCGCCTGCCTATCAGTCCTGGTGTTAGTAGCCCCCTCCCCCCTCTGTCTAAGTTTATGGAACCACCTATTTATTTTTAAGCATATGTAAAAACACGACGCGTAGATAACTACCGAGAAGTTATTGTAAAATGAAATAATAACCACCAGCGCCCAGCATGAAAGTATTTATTCGCGTAACATCCTGGAGCCACGCATGTGAAACCAAACATTTCTCTCCCATTTGAGCCATGTATCAAACTGTAAAAACTGTTCGTTCTTGGCCTCTCATTAGTTTGAATACGCGCTTGGGTGTTTATTTATGCTCGTTGGAACTACTCGGTGCACGGAAAGATAAACTCGGGTAGTTGGTCAGAATATAAAAATACCGCTTGCTCGCACGCACTAATAATATTAGTGTAACCTTCATCACGAAGGCACTACAATGTATAATACTAGATTCCTGTATTCATTCAATGAATAGTAGAAGGAATAAAATAATAAGTGTTTTAAAATGACAATAGGAGGCTATATTATAAGGAGACGTGGTAGGGTATTTACTTTTTTGTAAAGATTTTTAATTGGTGCGGATAACATGATAAATCACATTTTAGAGGAAATGCACCCGCACTGGTGTGGAAAAGGAATGAATGAAAACAGTGTGGTTTATTATGTACCTGGGATATCCTTATATAGGCCTATGCACTTATAGGATATAAATAAGAATGGTAGTGCTTAGGAGAAAATGTACCCGCATTTACATATACAGCGTGACAAACTACTTAAACATTTTAGTACACATGCCAAGATTTAAACCCTAACCTGCTCCCCCCTCCCAAGCCCCCCCCCCGAAACTCTCGATGAAAACTAGACTGACTGACGCCTTTGTCTGCACGCCCAACTGTGCGTGGAGGTAGCCTTAAAGCTTTTAGTATTCGCAAAATACGGAATTATTTTTTTCGAACTTTTCCGGGACTTTGTTCTTCCTGCCGGCTTACGCGCGATGGGCGATGTTTACGTAGTACTGAATTCAGTATAGTCATTTATTACCAACTGAACAACCAACTATCATGGCGACTATTAGGAAGACAACAGCTAAGGAAACTTGTGTGCGATTTGGTAGTAGCGCAGGTCATACAGTTTTCAGAGATGCTTATTTACAAGCATGCGCAAAATAAACACAAGAATTAGCAAACCGAAAAGTGATTTCCTTATATTTTTCAAACAATAGTCAAATGAAATATCTTTGCCTCGAAAAATATTTGAGGGGAGTGGTTTTAGTTAAATTTTATTTAATAGATATAGATAGGTAGGCCTACCTGCACTCATCTTTATTGATTTTAAACTATTACGCCTCCTTCCCCCCCAAAAAAAGATGAAAACAGCAACTGTGCGAATGCAAGTCATATATTTCGTAGTAGTTACCTCGGTGACTATTTCATAACAGCTGCTATTGCTTATTTTCGTGAAAGTTTCTCTACCGATTAAATACATTTATTTATTTAAAGTATTTAACAAGCACTTTCTGAACCGACTTATTATATCAGCACACGAGAATTTCTATGAGCGAGAGCGAAAGGGTCTACCAATTTTGCCGGGAAAGGTATTTTCACATACCTTCCAGGGTTCTTTTACATGCCACAATCGACATGGGACCGACGGCTTTACTTCCCCTCCGAAGGAAATTATGCTACGGATTTTTATCGCTCAAGAAAAATCCGTCGAACCCTGCTGGATTTGAACCCACGAAAATTTGATCCTGAGACAAGCTCTTTAATCCAAGACCACCGTGGTCTACAATTAAATACAAAAACATCGTTCGTGTGTGTACGAGGTATTACCGTAGAAATTGAAGTATAGAGAGGGAGCACGTCAGGTCTTCTAAAATGCCGACATAACACCGAGGCAGATGCTAACGCTGTCAACCAATCGACTGGAACACGTTATAGATAGAATAGAGTCCCAAAGAATGCAATACAAATAAAACGAAAAATTCCGGTGCCAGTCGAGAGAAAAGCTGCCAGGCACATAACCCTCAAAGTTTAAAGAAAGTTGGAATCTACCTTTTGTCAAATTCATGACGTTTTTTTTTTGCACCGTGTCTTATTACCCGTTTGGATTATACGCTTATGTACTAGCCACGTTAATGGTTTTAGGGATGAGGAAGGTTATATTTAGAGGAAGTGTACTCACATTTTCGTGGAGAGAGTGAAACATTCCATTTTGTAAAAATCACCCTAAGGACACCCACCGAGATTCGAACCTAGATCTCCCAGTCATCGGCAGTCTAGTCTACTGCGAGAGTGAAGCCTTAGACCATGCGGCCACCGAAATGGGTCGTGCGTGTCTCTTTTAAAATAGTTAATTTTACAGCTGAAATATTCACTTTAGTAGAGTAAATCATCGAGTGTGGATAAATAAAAACACTATATAGATTCAACTAAACTTAGATCCCTAGTTTTTAACTGTGCTTTAAGCACACTTATTAGAACAGGAATTACAAACTCACTCAACCTAGGGCAGCAGGGTACGTCCAATTTCAACACGCCCAGCACTAGTCCTGAATTCTAATTGGCTAGCAGAACTTACAAACTAATTTAACCTGGGAGAGTACGTCTACTATTCACCTAGCCCTAGCTTAAAACTTGGATATTTAATAATTGAATATCAAAACTAATAAACAAACTTAATCTAAGAGAGTAGGTATATCATATTAAAATGATCCTGGATCAGATTAAAAACCTGTTTTTTTTTCTAGCTTATTCAAGTAGTCCATTCAAAATAAATGGTGTTTTGAAAATGGTTCAGATTAAAATATGAGACATGAGCTTTGAGCTTTTTCCAGGAATAAAATAAGATCATTTATCATTACCTTCGCTTGATGTTAAGATAAAGATTTTAGTAAACTAAAGTGTGACATAACTTTCAGGATATATATTTGTTATTTCAATAATCATTCTTTGATATAGAATTCACTGTTAAATATTGTTGTTTTAGTTTAAGTTTGTTTCTAGGTCTAGCTAAAAGACGTGCATTTGTTTTATTACACAAACATTATAATCAATAATTCTAGTGCTAGGTGTTTAGTGTTGCTGTCATAGGTTAAGAGTAAGTATGTTTGTGTATGTGATAGACCTGTAACCAAGATACCGGTATAACAATTTATGGAATTAGTGTTTTAGGTGGTGGTGTCCTAGGTTAAGTTAGTTTGAGAGTCTTTATCCCTACGTATGTTTTTGCCCTGTTAACCAAATATTACAATTCCTGGTGCTAATGTTGAGGGTTTAGTGTTGCTGTTCTAGGCTCTACCCTAATTACACCAATGATAGCCTTTTGGATCCCGTTGGGGAATTGAACCCTAGTATGTTTAACTCAATTCACAGACGCACTAACAACTTGGCCCAGGTATTAATTTTCCGAATTTATTGAAATGGTGTTTGTCATTCAACCAAAAATAAAGGAAAATTTACTAGAAAGTGTTTGGGATATTGTTACTGACTGATGAAATAGTAAAATAAAAGAGTTCGATTTTAAGGAATTACTTTTTATAGTTTTTTCTAAGGAAATATTTTATCTCTCTAACATAATACCTAATATATTATTTTATAGAATTGAATAATGTAGTTCAACTTAATTTTTAAATAATAATCAAACATGAAGCTTAACTTTAGTCACGCGCCCTTAATTTAATAATAATTTATAAGAATGGCCAACATTAATAAATTTTCGCTAGTTAACTTGGTTAAAACGCAATGAATATTAGTAAAAAAGTAAAAATAATATTTATAAAACTATGTTATTTATGTTGCATACAACACAAGTTTTACTCACGCCCAATCTGGTTTTACAAAAATATTCCCCTGAAAACACATTTTAAATTCGACTAATGATTTCTTTACCTTCTTTTAAAGTTTTCAAACGTTTTAAAAATAGTTTGGCCTTTTTCAAAATTAAATTTTTGAGATTAAGAAAAGATGAATGAATCATGCTTTGTGTGTGTGTGTGGAATAGTTTTTAAATAAAAGGAAAAAAAAAATCTGTATGTATATTTAAAAAGGGCTACTGCTCTATTATCTAATAAAAGTTTCTGCACACATACATAAAACGCTTTCCTCTCCTTTAATCCTTGCCCGAACCTATTTCGATAAAAACCTATTCATTTGTTCCTTTCAAAGAATAAAGGGAAAAACTACCCAATTTTTAGTAACGTCTACCACACCCTTCCTTGGAAACGTGGCAAGATCATACCGCGCATGCGCCAGGCAAAGGGCGTCGGCGACCCATTCAAGATCGACGGCCTGTAACTGTCCCTCCCGTCTTCTTTAACTTTTTTTTTACCAAGGCCATTTTGGGATAAAACGCGAAACAAATTAAAAAAAAACTTTTCCACAAGTTCCAGCTAACCGTGAATAATATAGCAGACATTAGTCCTTTGTAATTTTCGATACGATACGCTCTATTTTAGGGAGGCAATGTATACCCCCGTCCCCTTTCACCTCTCGTGAATTATAATAATATTCTTACCATGCATCGTTTCCGAGAAAGATAACACCATTCCATACCATACTCAACATTTTACGGCCGCAGTTTTGTTCGAGTTTTTTTCTCTCTATGCGATACAATTAATTTTATAGTTAGGTGTGTGTATAGCATAGCTACTTCCAAAGAGAGAGTTGGTATTGAATTTTAAATGAACCAATCTAATAAATGTTTAGGTTTATGAATAGCCAACAATAAAATATGAGTTTAAAATTCCCCCATTTTAATTTTATTACTAAAATTTGTTCACATTTTTAAAAACTTTAATTCATGTTTCAAATTTTGTTCACGTTTTTAATTTGTAATTAATGAAGAAATCACCAATATAATGTTTATTAGACACCTGATTCAACTAGCTAAAATAATTGTTCCGGTGAGTTGATTCACAGTTTATTGGTATCAGATAGCTTTGCAAAATAGTTTGAGCTCTTTTATCAAGTTTATCAAGACTTCTGGAGCAATAATTGGTTTTATTTAGTTTAATGCCATCATATTTAGTTAAAGCAATAAAGTAAGCTTTAACAAGCACTCCTCTCAATTGTGTGTGTTAAGTAGAACAAATCAAATTAATGTTCTCTCAAATATAATAAAATAAAGTGTTAGAAACTTCGTTCACTAAATTGAAAAAAAAAAAAAAAAAAAAAAAAAAAAAAAAAACAAAAAT
>CABFVZ010002397.1:78771-120863 GCA_902151445.1 Timema monikensis | reverse complement strand
TAATTCAACCTTCCCAATTCTTAAATCCATTAACGTAATTAGTACTTAAAGCGTATAACCCGAACAGGTAGTAAGACGCGGTGCTAAATATTGTAAGGATGTCTTTTCTTATAAGTCCCCGTTGTTGAAGCTACTTTGTAAGATTGTATTCTTTTCTTGTTTTGGGTCTCTTGTCTATATTTCTTTTAATTAATTATATATATATAATTTTTTATTTCACTATAGGTCAGGTTTTAATTTTATTTATATGTGGATTAGTTGTTCTAAATAAATTTATTTTTATTTGACAATAAGTACAGAAGACCGTTTTACAGCAAGGTTTAAAAACGCGTGAGTAATTTGAGATTAAAGTATCGCGGACCATTCTACAGTAAGGTTGTGGACCGAGTGATAAAAGTAATCTTTTTATCTGGTATTTATACACTAGTTCGAAAAAAAAATCACTCTAGAAGCGTATGACTTTCCTTCTATTTCGCCATGTTTGCATCATGCGGCCATCAGCTAGGTGTATGAAAGGATTTCATAACACATGAGGATGCTTTGAGTTTAATATTTTGAAATTATTCATTAACTTGAAATATATTAAGGGTGGGATCTTTTGATTTGAATTATTACGAAATGAAGAATTATATCATTACAGTATCACGTAATCCACACTTTGACACCACTTTTTACTACTTTGATATCAATTTATTCACACTTCTGACACAACTTTTTAAACTTCCTTTCTATACGGTGCACAATAGCTACCCCTAACTACAGCACTACCGTGGCATCGTGAGGATTTACATTGAATGAATGGACTCCTAGAGGTAAAGGGTTGGAATCCTGTGGGATTAGTGCTACGTGGAAGGGAAGATTAAAGTGATAGTAAAAATTAAATTGCCTAAGGGCCGAGTTTGACCCCCACATGGTGGGAGCCTTGAGATAACGGTTTACAGCAAGTCTCTTCGTTTATGATTGCGACGGACTCTTTTTTCATGCATTCCAGTATGGATGATTCCCTTCAACTGGAATGAAGCTTCGCCCCTATTATTTAGAGAAAAAGTTCTTAATCTACTAAAAACATTTAAAAAATTTAATAAATGAGCTTTATTTAAAATATGAGATGCTAGTTATTACTTTAATCTCGGTGATCTCAATATTTCCATCAAGCAAGCAAGGTCCATTGATCGCACGATGCTTGCTCGTATTCTCAACAAGAAATAACCCAACACCGCTTGACTTCCAAGGAAAGGTACTATTCAAGCGAGGATTAATATTTTGCCAGAATTAAACTCAATATAATATGGCTTGCGGTATGGTCAGTCAAAGGAATAAAGGATATGTTAAAACGCAATACTATATAATACCATGTCCATCCAATGTGTCTGGAAGACCACTCAATACCTCAGTCACAAAATCGTCACTGTAAGGTTGATCTGCCGGAATTGAAGAAACACTAGCCATTTTGTCTTGTTTGTATATCACTAATCGATGATTGAAAACTATTAACTCAACGTTGTAGTAACACAATTTCAAACAGAGCTGCTTGTGATCAACAACTATATATCTTTTATCTTTTAGCGACATAAGGATACAGTAATTGAATATACTTATCTCTCTCAATTCAGTTCCCAGTATCCTCGTAACTTGCTAAAGAGTGAGGATTGTTGGGTGGAGAGGGAAGATAAGGGTCTACAGATTACACATTTATGGACTTCCCCAGCCTTATAACTGAACTTCCTGGACAGGGTTGTCCACTCTTTAGCCTCCAATGATAGTACAAGGACCTGAAATGAATTTTATTTAGTCCTGCAAGATAATTTTTTTGTTATCATTATGTATACTGCCACATCTAGATCTATCCGGATAAAGCCCTGACCTTCTGGTGAATTATTATATATATTTCATGCTTTGGCTGATGTCGATGGACAGAGCTATAAGTCACAGGCCATTTCATGAACTGGCTATACTTCATGTTTTATCCGTGACATATACATACAATTACAAACACGACACGACATGTTTAACAAGGCCAAATAATAATAATAATAATATAATGGCGCTGTATCAATACTCAACGACCAAGGGGGTTCTGGCACTGCGTCGATCTTGTTTTCCCTTTAATACTGATGTGAAATTCCTAAAATCATTTAAAAAAATTAATTCTCCAATTTCCCTAACAAAATCCCGCTATATAATAAGGTTTTGGTGGTAAAATAGGAATTTCAGAGGTCCATTCCTTAAATAAGTGTATAATTATGTATTTTATCTGATAACGGCATAGGTGATGAAACCACGAACATACTAAACTGTGTGGATATAAAATACAACAAATTTTATTCCTTATTGACTGTTTTCCAATTGACATGTGCCAACTAACAATTTTTAGTTAAAGAGCTATGCTCACAATTATGTTCATTTTGGGAACTCTTATCTTCTATCTCATCTCCACCCCCTGCGCTTATTTCACCTGATGTATTGGTCGGGTTTGTTATATTATCTTTACGAGTTTCTTTGTCAATATCTTTTTGGTTTATTTTCTCTTCACGACTTCCACTGACTTTGGTTTTGGCAGTTGAATATTCTTTACTCTCATTATTTTCTCCTCCACCACTTGATGATTCACTCACTATGTCTTCTTCCTCTCTCTGAAGGCTTTGTTCCTTATCTTGGCGGAGTTGTTCCTCCTTACTCTTCATCACCTCCTCGTTAATTTCAATCCAACGTTTTAAGTTGGCTTCACACTGATCCAACAGGGGCTTTGTGGTCGGAATAAGACGATACAGTAGGTTGTAGCACGGGACGCAGATTCCTGTTAAGAATCCAACCTGAGAAAAAAGTAACACAATGATTAAGCTTTTTACTTGGCCAATAAACACAACTAAAATGAAAAACATCATTTCCAAAGGTAACATCCTTAACACTCTACTAATACGAAGACTCCATTGTGATAAGCTTGAGCTCGAAGGTACACACATTGATCTCTTTGATCTTTTCTTTATGTTTTCTTATTATTTTGCTTAAGATAGTTTTAAAACTTATTCTACAGTATACTTTTATAGTTCGTTTGGGTTTAATTACCGATCAGGGCTATAAGTATACTTTATACTAAGTAATCGAGTACGGGTAGTGAAGAATGAATTTCCAGGAAGTGTAAGAATAGTTTTGTTGAGAGAGAGACACTGGCAAACAATTTATGGAAAACAACACTAGTTTTCCCAGCCTGGATCCAAGCCATGACTTCTTATACCCAGAAAACAAAATTAGAAGATACTTTAAGTCTTTGTCAGCGTGCCCAATAGTGTGGGTATATTCTGAAACTTAATTTTAGATTGTATAATATATATGTGATTTCGCTTTTTATTTAAACCTGTGCCGAGCTAATGCACATTAGCTCGCACAATTGTGTAACCCAGTTATCCTTCTATATATCTCCCACTCTTCTGGAGTAAATGTTTTGCTCTTCCTTTAACTACATGTTAACGTGAGCGTGTTCCTAGACCTGGGCTGATTAACGTCATCTAATTAGCATCCTCTCTTTTACCGTCTCAAGAGAACGTAGGGTGAGGCCACATACGTTTTCTTTTTTTAATTGTATCTCTCTTCCTGCGCTTGTTCTCTCTTGGAAGCGTGCTGGTTGGTCGGCTAATTGTTACCTGTCTGTTGTTCAACTTAAGTTTGCCAACGCCATGTATTTGAGCTGTGTAGCAGTTTGGATTATCCGGGCGTAGCATCGCGCCAAACTCTCAACATCATGATCAACACCTTCTCTACAAATGCGCCAGGAGTGCACCGTCTACTATACCGTTGCGACTCCAATACTATTGAGGTCATGAAATAGTATGTCAAATTCTAGTCGGCCAGGACGCTGACTATGTGTACCCGGCCAGTAATATGAATGCCTACGTTGGTCTGTATAATAGCTCGCCGCGCGTGTGTTTTTTATGACAAGGTTGAAAGTGTTGTGTATATTGCCGTTAGTATTTCAATATTTGGCCTTCCTTTTGGTGTGATGTAAAGGTATTCAATTGTTTTGAACTAGGGCCTCAAGAGTGCCTAACTATTGTTTGTTGTGGGTCAGTCGGGCTTGCTTCAAATATGAGGCCTATGGGTCAAGAGGGGCAAAGTTGTACCTAAAGAATTAGTCTAGTTATGTTAGGAGTTCTTATCTGTATTGTATTTTATGGGACGCGGCTTATCCGTCCCCACTATTTAGTTAGGATATAGTTGATCAGACTGCAGAGTCAATTAGATGTTAATTTGTAATGTGACGCCTTATTCAGAGTAATTGCCAAGAGAGCGTCACCAAGCGCTAACCAGGAAAGTCAGTTAGTATTCGTGAACCTTGTTGTGTCTGAGGGATTTAGTAGTATTACCTTACTGCTTTTGGTCAGCTGGATCCGTAAGGCTATGTGTAGCGCAAGTAAAGTTCTTTATGGTTAGTTTAACTTTAGTGTCGGGTGGACTTCCGCATCAGGTACGCTGTAATTTATCTTAGAAAACAGAGATACTCTATTATTATAAACTTTAATTGTGGAATTGATACTAAATTTCTATAATGTGGCACGGATACCCTAATTAGAGCTTGGTTATTCCCAATTTTAGTGGGACTGTGCAGGCGTTTACTGGTGGCGACTTAGACGTTCTCTTAGTATAGACTGGATTTATAATGGAACATAATAAACCAGGCAGTGTATGCTACTGTGCTAGCTCTATTGTTGGAGGCCCCTAAGCTTAAGCCCAAACGTTTAGTATTAAAGGGTGTTCTGGATTTAATTAAGTTTCTTGCCAATCATCAGGGCAGTCTATTAGCATGGGTACACGCTCTGATTACTACCACCTTTACCCCTATTGTCTTGGTTTTATGTCTCTCACTTGTTACCTTCATTAGTCGCTCGTTTTATAATGGCTGCCTGACTAACAAGAATACATAGAGTTGATTCTTGACCTGCTATACTTGTCTGGCTGCGTTAAGCTTAGGTGACCCATTCAACCTATAGCTTTGTTCTCTGTTAGCTGTGTGTTCTATAGTCGCCAATATACTATCTTAGCTCTCCATCACTTCCCCCTTGATGGAGAGAACAGAAACCTATTGAACAAATCTATTGTATTTACTGTTTGTATTGTATAGTATATCAGATTTAAATAAAACTGTGTTCTCTGTAATTATAACTTTATGTAATTTCTACCTTCTCCATTACTACGGAGTGGGTACAAACCTAAGGTTGGGTATATAATATATATGTGATTTCTCTTTGACTTAAGGTTGTGATTTATAATACTTACAATAATCGTTTAGATTCATAAGACATAGTGTTATGAGCCTAAACTAATGATGTTGCCTTCTTCTTTACAGATTTGTAGTGAAACGTGATAGTATTGGAGTGTATAGCTGTATATATATATATATATCAGGGGTAGCCATTCGGCAGCTCTTTGAACATATTGTAACTTCGGCTTTTTATCTTTTAAGGAAAAGATGACATTTATCATTTTTAATCAAATCTCTTGAAGTGGGTCCTAATCCCAGCTTGAGCTGAGGTGTGAGTCTTAGGATACTTTTTAAAAATCATATCTAAAATGGATCTTTTCTCATAAAAGGTTGCCAACCCTCTGTCTAGATGAGCCCAAACTTTGATCAGACAACCTTCACCAAAGGTCCAAACACTTTAGCACTTGTACGCCATAGCGAAAAAAACAACAACATGCGAGTAAACGTTTACTTACACCTATTGAAGCTTTTGATTGCACTCAAAGCTTATTTTTCGACAAGTCTTTAACGTTGTAAACCCACACATCAAATTTAACTACTGTTGAGAACAGAATATTAAAAATAAACCTTTTGGAACACAAAAGTTCATGATCCAATCCCTAACCTGAAACACAATCTCTTTAAAATAAATTTTTAAATTATAATTTCATCGACGTCTTGGCCACCTAGGAATATTGTTTTTAAAGGAAAGACCTTAAAATGTAATCTAACGTTCCGTTTCTGAGCCAAACTGAAAGTTTTTATTTTTTCAACAAAAAATATCCCGTATAAAATAAAACAAGAAAAAGACATAAAAATTCATCTTATATTTTATCACAGTTTAATTTGACATAGAAAACTTAGAGTTTTTATTTCAACAGTGCAGGATTGCAATGCACAACAAAATACATGTTCAGATTTTCAAAAGAGAATGATTTTATATTATCTGCTAACAAAGCTTTAAACATAGAGAAGCTCCGTTCCACTTCTACTGACACCACAGGATCATACTTGGAATAAACTACGTCGCTTTGTTCAAAGTATCCTAAAATTTAACAAAGAGAAATTAAGCACAGCGTTTCATATATATTCATATTTAACTTGTTCAATTTCCTTTTGCACAGCCTTTTCCACTTTTCCAGTCACAATATTTATGTCATTCACAACTTTCTTTATCAAATCTATTTGATCCACTAATAGAAGTGCTGACTTCCTCAAAGAAGTAATGGCACTAGGCAGAAATCCAAAATTCAACTCTAGGTAGGAAAACTTACCTGTAATTTCAGGATCAGAAATAAGTTCCGGTACAACTTTAATTAAGGGCGCTTCATTGCTGCAAACGAATATATTATCTTTTTCATAACTTGGAAGTTCTCACAGTAAAAGTTTCATGCTTCAATACAAGTTCCCCATCTAGCAGAATCAGTCACGAAGAGCAGGTCATTGTCGTATTGGATGCCATCGGGAGATATTAGGTTCAAGGACCTATCATAGAGTTTGCATATTGTTGAAAAATTTACTTTTTCTAAATGTTCACAGTTGATGAGAATATGTTCATCAGAGCCATCTTCTTCCATCGTACCTTCCACTAAGTTAGCTACATATCGTGCTAGAAAGTCAGTTGTCTCATCCATAGACACCCATATTTTCTTTTCTGATACTTTACCTCGTATCTTCTTCATGGTATTTTCACAGCAACGACTGACATAATTTTTTCTTAATGTAGAGGAGTCCGGTAAAGTCTTCCCAGTGTGCTTTTCTAAATAAAAAACGCACGCAATTTTGGATTATTAACTTTGATCAAGGTAGTATCTACACAAATGAAGGCTTCACACAACTATTTGTAAAATGCAGACAGTTTTGAAGACTCGCTGGCTTGGCCAAGGAGCATTTTATGTAGTTTTTCCTCATCCTGGAATCGCTGAAAACCTCGTTTGTGTTTTTCCTCTTGACATGCTGCTGCACAGTAAATTTCTTTTCCACGGCAACTCTCACGTCACAGAGCTTGAAATATAGTATTTGTCCATCAACAGATAATACTGTTTCGCCATATTCAGAAAAGAAATGTTTTAATTTATGTGAGGCATTTTCTTTCACTAAGGCATGTTGGATGTTGAAATTCACATTAACACGTGCAGCTTCCGAAAAATGTAGAGAGACAATGAGCCCCCGTTATCTGAAAAACTTGCTCAGTGTAAGGAATGGCCAAGCTTATTATACATTACCATCCCATTCTGACACTAAAATGTAAGGTGGTGCGAGCTCTCATCTGTAGGCGAGGGGTCTAAGCGAGAGACTAAAGAAAACACAATAAATCACATACATTACTGTTGGTTTATTTCCTAAAGCCATCTGCTCTCATACATTGCCGTCGAATTCACGACACCTTCTGTCGTGTCGAATGCTTCGTTCCCCTAGCCCTGGTTAACATATCACTTGAGATCCCTAACTTCCCTAGGCAGCAGTGTCATCACAATTCTTCAACCACTCTCTTAAACATTGCCTAAACAATGTCTAACCATTGTCCTAATCATGGTTACACTCATAGTGGGTGAGGCACGCCGTCGCTAAATGGACTCATCTTAATACACACTTAACAACTGTAATAGAGTCAGCTGTTATAGGCCTACGTGCGGATGTAAAGGAGCTATCTCACATTTCAAATGCCTGAACCTACATTTATTAGCTGACCGGGATAGTTGAACTTAAAATAGATATTAAACATCTTGAGAATAAATCACTAAGTTGAAAGCCTCACACTAAGACTAGTTCAAATGAGTTTATTTACAGCCACACTATGCTAGAGACAAGGGGAAAAAAGAGCTAGCCAGCTATCACCGGCTTGAAAGAAGAAACAGGGGAGGGGGAAGAAGATCCATCCTATCGCCAGCTTGAAGGGAGAGACAGGGGAGTAGTTGAAGTAGTCTAACCATCGTTTTGGCACCACCATTTTCTATGACGTGTGCAGAGATGTTCTAGACATGGGAACATGACTAAAAAAAAAAGACTTAAAATGACCGAAAAACCTTTAAAAATGCCATATATGCGTAAAAATACGGAAAAATAAAAAAATACCTTAACAAAGCTACTTAAATCAGCGAAGTTTCTTATGAAACACATTTGTATAAATTTGAACAACATTCTAAGTTTGATAAAAAAAAAGTTGCAAAATCATCAAAATCCTAGCCCTACTTATTATTAATATATTTAGAGATGCACACAAGCCCTGAAGGTATTTATTATGTACCTTTTTCCATTTCCCTGCTTGTTCTTAGGCCAAAATATGTTTCTAAGCTATCTATTTTAAAAAACACTCAATTAATTATCTTTGTACAAAGTGAGAGACCACGATTCGTATCCACAAAGAAAATCTGAGTAAATGGAATAGCAACATTAAGAGGACAAGATAGAATGATATTAATTCTGTCCCACCTGCGATGCAGCTTGCTGATCAGGCTGTCTTCGGTCCATCATCGAGTTTGGGATTCTTCCTGAATCTCTTTCAGCGTCTCCCTATGTAAACATAATGATTTCACGCTATAAATAATTTCAACCCTTGGTGCAAGACTAATTTATCTAACTCCACACATTAGCTTAACTAGATTAACTTGACAGGGGAATAACTGTAGTAAAGTCCGAACCAGTAGTAAAAAACGCTGTGGAAAAACAACTGATTATACAAAGAGACTTTTAGAAAATACAAACCATTTTCAGCCAACATTTATAAAATAATACTAGAGTATCGGTGATATTTTATAGGTAATAATAGGTTCTGCAGATCACTTGTATTGACGTATGAATATGTGAAATTAGATCTAAGGATTTTTCTAGTTGTTCCTATGAAAATGGGACTGTAGTTCGGTGAGACAGTGATCAACTGTCATGTTCATCTCTAGGATTCGGTTCGAGTCTCGTTGGTGTGCCGTGGGAATAAATCTAGATATTGAGATTTTCGATCTTGTTTTCTTTCTTGCCCGCCCGTCTGTGCTATCCACATCTGGGTTCGAATTCCGTATCCAGGTGTCAGTGATGGAGTAAGCACAAATAATAGCTTTGGCCGTTTTCATATTTCAACCCAGCGCAAATGATGCTACATCACTAATTTTATTATTCTGTCTGTCTGTCTCTCTCATTCGGGCAAGGATATCCAGATGGTGTTGGAGGGTTCAGTTGTCAATGACGCGCAAATGTGGATACAAATCTCGCCCTGTGACGTAAGGGTTCAAGTCCCATAGAAGGCGACAAACGCTAATTAGTTCACATTTCAAACCCTGGCAAATGCTGTTACACATTTCGCCTGGTCAAAATCAGCTCTTATCTCACGCTTACCCGAAGAGATAAGTTCGAATGCCATTCACGCGTGTGTACCAAGGCCGGTTTTCTCCCTCATCGTCCATGTCTTGTGGCCCTGATGGGTAGTAATACGCAGATCTAAATACCGATAAGCTTAACTTCATGGCTATTAGCGGGGCAGGGATGGGGATATTGAATCCAGGGGGACCGTGTCGCTATGCCTTCACACAAATGAAGGTACATTTTATATCTTCCTCGACCCAGATATTACTTAAGAATTTATGCGGTTGACCATGTCACTCTACCTTCACACAAATGCAGGTACATTTTATATCTTCCTCGTTCCAAATATTACTTAAGAATTTATGCAGCTATAGATTATTTTGTCAAGATATAGTTGCGAACATTAAATTCAAGTCACTCAATTCAATATTACCTATGAATTAATGTAAGAAGTATATATTATTCAGACAAAATATAGTTGCAAACATTAAATTATTTTTTCTGTTATAAGTGGCTTGAGAAATAAAACTGTTGTTTTCACTTTATACGTGGGTAGCAATCTACCATCACAATGCATTGTATACTTGCATCGATGGTCACATGATCTAAGATGTCACTAGATGACCGATGACAGAGTGATCGATGTTTGATTTTCTCACTACAATCAAATGTGGGTACACGGTCTACCTGATCTAGAAAAATCTGGTCGACCTGCAAAATCCCTTCGAAAATGGTGGGGGTACGACCGTACTATCAGATATCAGCTGTGCTAAAGATATCAAGGTTCGAGTCCCGGTGTGTGCTCCATCAAAATTTGTATACTTGCATCATTGGTCGCATGGTCTAAGGCGTCACTATACGGCTGATGACAGAGTGATCGACGTGTGATTTTTTCACTGAAATCAAATACGGGTACACATTCTACCTGGTCTAGAAAAATCTGGTAAACCGGCAAAACCCCTTCGAAAATGGTTGGAAGTAGAAGTACGACCATGCTAAAGATATCGAGGTTCGTATCCCGGTGTGCACGCCATCTAAATGTCAGGCTCATCTAATTATGGCAGGGACGGAAATCGAATCCCCTGCGGTGTACACTGTAGGTATTTCTCCCTCCGGAACATTTTCTTAATCATCCCTAATTAACGTTTTGCCAGAAAGGGTACGTGTCACTCATATAGTTATGGTGAGGGAGGTTGTGGGTTTGAATCTTGCTTGGGTGAACTGGGGGTGGTTTTCTACTCTCCCTCACTCCACGTAAACGCTGTAACATTTCTACCTTACTTCTCCGGTCCATGACGGATAACTACATCCACGAATGTCAACAGACGATACCAAACAACCAATTTTAGTAGACTTTTGTGGTGGGGGATAGAGGCCTCTGAGGATTTCAAGGCCTCTAATTGTGCATAATTAGAGCTGTGTCAATGCTCTCTAGTTGTGAAAAACCCATTACCACATAGGGGGTTACGACATTGCGATGACTAGTTGCAATATTACCGGGAAATAACCCATTGCCGAGGGGAGGGTTTCAAGAGTCAATGACCTAGCTCACAGTTACAAGTTCATGATCTATTCTTGTCTTGTCGTCCCGCCAAACTGGTGCCTGCCATCAGGTAAAACCCATTACCACATAGGGGGTTGCAACACAGGGAAAACCCATTACCACATAAGGGGTTGCGACATATACCTCTAAGGAGGGGAAGTGAGGGGAAGTGAAAGGGATCTCAAGGCAGGGGAACCATTTATTACACTCTACCCCAAACGGTCGTCAGGAGAGGTTCGTGCTGTTTGTTCCGAGAAGTGAAAGGCAGTCCAACAGTTTTTTGTGACAGGGAGCCATTGTTCATTCTACGCCACGCTGCCATCAGAAGAGCTTCATGCTCCGTGTTCCCTCTGATGACGAGGGAGGAATACCCGACGCCGTGGACCACATGCCAATAAATAAATAAAAAATTCCAACTTCCCATTCCAATCCTAATCAATGAATCAAAAACCCTTTAATATCAAATAAAAAAGCTATGAATATATATAAAAAACAAAAATTTACAAGCACCAACATGTTCGGAACAAGAACCAACAAGTTTGGAACACGGGAAAAGAGCTCAGGTGGATGGGAGGGGGTCAGGAGGAGGGCGGGAGGGGCAGGAGGAAGGCGGGAGGGGAGGGGGAAACCAACAGCCAATCAGAGAGCGAGGAGGCGTGGTCACGTGACCAATTTCAGCCAATCAGCGAGCTGTACTGGTACGCCACCCCAGTTACCCGCGTAGACCTGCCGCTAGGCAGAGAAATAATAATAATAGTAATAATAGTAATAATTGTTAAAATAAATCTAACATCTCGATTACATAGTGTCCCCAAACTAGATTCCCGGAAGGAGCTACACATCTTAAGTATAGACATAAAGTACACACAATGACTTGTCAAATGATTTGTCGATTTAACTGATGGAAAAGGTGACGATTTTTCGATTGAATCGGTGGAGAAGGTGACGATTTTTCGATTGAGACTGTGGGAATGATGACTTTTTCATGATAGGATGTATCGTTTTGTTCATATACTATCGTTGATAGACGTTAAAATAATAAACATTATGAGGTTTTAACGGAATTAAAATGAGAGTATTTTCACCTATAGAGATGAAAGAAAGCTATTTAAACATTTTGAATGACGATCCATAGTTTAAATCTTCTATGTCTTAATAATTGGGGATGAGATGATAAAGCGGTGAGTTATATGATTTTGGGATAGAGATAATTATTTAAATTCATCGAAGCAGTAATATTAAGAATGAGAAGAAGCTTTACCTCGTTTTTTAAACAAAATTAATTTCAGTATAAGGTAGCAGATCTATTTTAATTTCACCTAAACCAGAAGTAGGGTGGTTATTTTTATATTTATATTTACTAGCATGTATATTTTTATGTTAAAACTATGACATAGTGAATGTGATTTAAAATGATACATTTTGCATAGTGGCCTTCTTATTTAATATAATTTTTTAAATAGACCTTCAGGAATGGTAAGTTTTAACGCAAAGGAATTTTAAATCGATTTAGCATTTCACCAAGGTTATTCGATAGCCTCACCTGTTCGTAGAATTCTTCAAATATCACGCGCACAGTCTTCATCTGAAGATCCCATGGCTTAGCACTCGCAGACAGATCACTGCCTGTCATTGTTAATGCTTTCAATAACAGTCTGTACAAAAATAAAAATATTTACTTTTATGTGTTTATCAAGTTATATTCATTAATACATTATTAATTATGTTTGTTAGCAAAATTTAAATTTGATTACAGACCTTTGCTCGCAGCCAAATCTTTCAAATGAATATTTAAAAACAGTATTAGACTCAACCAAGATGAAAGACAACACTGTATTCATTGTATCATCAATATTGAAATTATTATAAGGAGAGTAAAATGATATTCATTCTAATTGTTACTTTGCACAAATATTATTAGTAGGATTTTGATAGAAAGAAGCTACTTTTTTTTAGTTCAACAATAAAAATATTTTGCTATATTATTAGCCATACACCTACCTGTCTTACTTTCTACCTACATGCATACATACATACATACATACATACATACATACATACATACATACATACATACATACGTACATACATACGTACATACATATGTGAATAAACTCCGCTTACACTGGAAGGTAGCTGTCTTAACTTGACGGACTACACTATAGCTATCTTATAAGATATACCATAATGGAATATTTCAAGGTAAGCTTGCTACCTGACAGAGTAAGCTGGTACTTAAGCTTAAGTTCATCCTGATTTTGGCAAAAGACCCGATCTAGGAGGCCTTATCTTTTTCGTAACAGAGCCCTATTCTATATTTACTATTTTTTTAGGATGAAACACTTTCCATAACGGGCTACATACCAAAATCAGGGCATATATACATATATATACATACATACATACATACATACATACATACATACATGCATACATGCATACATCCATACATACATGCATACATACATACATATACATACACATAAACCCATATATATATATACATATATTTAAATATACTATGAAGTTACGCGACCACGATGGGCGCCAATTATAACGTTATTGAAATTATATACAAATGACTCTCAATTGTGGGAGTCAATTAAAATGTTATTAAAATATACTCGTATATTGATATTTAACTCGCGATACGGTGCCAATTAAGATGATACGGATTTATAGTGAGATATTGCCCTGTGATTGAGCAGTATCTATAACGATATTGGTTTTTGCGATGATGACAACGCAAGCATGCCTCACTGCGCACTCGCTCGCGGTTATGTGATCTGAGTATATTTGAAACATAATTATGCGCTTGTTTTATTTAACTGACTACACCATCGGTATTGAATATATGATAGTAAATAATATGTTTAACGGATATTTTTACAATATTTTATGTTCCTTGTACTCTGTAATGTTATATTCTCTGTAGATATGTGTTACTGCTATGGATTCACCGTTCGGCTGTTGCCCGACTCTAAATATCCACCTTGGCAGAAATGCCAAGCTAGGTCATCAGAGAAAGGGCTGATTTTCTGTTTGAGTACCGAGTCACTGTCGTGACTCTTAACCTCGTGAATGAAATTTAATACCTGATAAAATGAAACAGGTGAAATGACGCTGTAAGAGAAATACATGAGTATTAGAATATATTACACTTTGAGGTGAAAATTAGTGATCATGAGTGTTAGCGATGGGTCTCAGGTATAGGATGAATTTACTTTTCTTGGGATGTGCTATGGATTCATACTCACAAGCGGCTTATATATGACCTACCCCTGGCCTCTTGAACCCCTTGACACCAGTGTTAAAACTAACTTATAGAAAGACTCCTGGCAACTGGTGTTGTGAAGGCTGGCTTTCTATTGGATAAAGGGAGCAAGCGAGTCACCAGATTTTGCTAAATACTACGGAGTTGATCTTTTAAAGAAAATGGTTTAATGGTGCAATAGATTGACATTATTTCTGAAAAGCGCGTGACTCCCCATGGATGAAGTATTAAAAGGATATTTTATATACAATTTATTAAAGAAAAATACACTTCATCCATGCCTTTTTTAATATATGAGAAGTGTCCAAAACAGTATTATTACAATACACATACATATTATATATGCACCAACAGTCTATTACAATTTTAAATTTTCTTTATAACTTTAAATATCAATAAAATTGAAATTTGGGAAGAACGTTTTTAATACTGAAACATCTCAAAAACTTGTTTGTATAAAGGCTGTATCGATTTATATGGAAGTAACTAGTGTGTGGTTAAGCATGCCTCAAAAACCACCAAAAATGTCCTTATGAATATATGTCCTATGGTCAATAGTTCCCAAGATAGGGTCTTTCAATAATCTGCTTGAATTTTTAATAGCCCTACTTAAACTGTTGTTGAACCTCTTGTATGAGGCATATCATTCCTGATAGACAGGTTTGCAACAACTCAAACAGAGGTGTATCAAGTAGGGATACTTACCATAAGGACGTTTTGTATCGTTTTGAGGTCTACTATCTACACCCAGCTGCTTCCCACATAAATCAATACACCCTGTATAGTTGTGTATATTTAAAAAAAACACTTAAGTGTGCTTATCAAGTTTTAAAAGAGACACGCAGTTCAGCATAGTACCCGATCTTATATGTCTGTTTCATATTTACATTTTTTATCCCGGCATCTCATCCTATCCGTTTGAGGCTTATGCATATGCACTAATTACGTTAATGTGCTAGGGGCGATGATGGTTGAATTTAGAAGAAGTGTATCCACGTTTACTTGGAGGAAGCGTAGAAAACCAATGAGGTAGCCAACTCTTTGTAAAACCGAATGGGATATGAAACCTGCCTGATATCTCTATCATCAGCAATCCAGTATATTGCAAGAATAATACCTTAGATCATTCGACCACAGAAGAAGGGTCACCCACTTTTTGCTTAGAATGGAAATTCATAAGACGCTACAAATATATAGATCACATCGCATATTATGTCAATGACTCAACATTTGATCCAACAAAATTAATTCATAATTATTTTGTTTAAATGAAACAAAACATTCATACTGAAAGTACCAAAGGAAATGGGAAATATACTTTTGTTTCTTAATCATCAACACATGAACTAGACAAGATATGCATGATATTGTATACACTTTTGCTAAGTTTAACATCTCACTTTTCACGTGGGTAAATTTTGAAATCATAATTAATATTTATTTGACTATCCTACGTAAAGGTTTCTTACCTGTGCTCGTGGTTACTCCAAGAAAACTGATCTTCTGTTACAAGCTCGCTGAGAGTAGTTTTGTTTAGAAAGAACATGGCAAGATCTGTGGCAAGTATACAATGCTTTATATTGTCTAGGACCTGCTTGTATTCTGAACTAGTTAGTTTGCTGAAGATGTTGTGTCCTTTCTGAAATATACAAAGTTAACGTTTACAAATCTCAAAAGTCTGGCAGCCGAGGCCGAGAACACAAAAGTCAATTAATATAATTTTTTATTGTTGATATTGATAAACGGGTATGTAAAGGATCAGGAAATTACGGTAACCACAAAAGCACTCTTGTGCAACTCTCAGAATTATTTATCATAGTACCGTCAGCGGCTATTACTATTTTGGCGTTTGGATAAAATATTTTTACAATTTCTCTCCTTATTACATTGAAAATTCAATAAAAACTCTTCTAAGCACTATAATTTAAAAAATATGGTCTTTTAGGCCCTTACTTACTTTAAATACAACATTAGGAACCTGAAAGTTCATTTCCACACTTAAAAAAGTACGGCAAATATTCCTATTTTACCCTCTTCAGTGAATGCGTGGTCTAACACGCTACTCTCGCAGTAGATTAAACTGCCGGTGACATCTGGGTTCGAATCTACTATACTATACTGTGTACTGAGGGTGACTATTCCAAAAAGGTTTATCACTTTCTCTTAACACAAATGCGGGTACACTTCCTATAAAATATAACCTCCCCAATCCCTAAAAACTATTAGTTTAATTAGTACAAAAGCGTATAACCCAAATGGGTAGTATGACGTGGTGCTTAAACATATATACTCATATAATAAATCCCTAAATTGACTTAGTTCTATCCAACCAAACTTATTATATCCTATCTCTTTCAGGTCCATTTTAATGGTATCCTTCCATTTGCCTTTAGGTCTTTACGATGGTCTCTTACCATTGAGCTTGCCTGTAAATATTCTGATAGGTTCGAGATTCTCTTATTACCGCTGCATGTCCTGCCCATCGTAATCTATGAGACCACAACCCTAACAATGTCATGCGATGAGTACAGACTATGCAACTAATCATTATGTAATCTCCACGAACCACTATACTAGTACCCTCATCCCTTTTTTGGAACAAATATCTTCCTATGCACCTTGTTTTTGAACAGCCTAAATTTGTTTTCGCCATGTAAGATAAGAGACTACGTTTCACACTCATAGAGAACAACCAGTAAAATTGTTGTTTTATATTCTGAATGTTACATTCCTTGTCAGCAGGCGATAGGTATACAACTTACTGATCGAGTGATAGCGTGCATTTCCCGACCGTCTTCGTTTACTAATTTCCAATCCAATATCGCAATTGCGTGTTAAAATTGCTCCTAAATATTTAAACCCATTAACAATGTAAAATGATATTTTGCTCGAAGTAACATTAAATTATCCTCCCCAATCTGTGTACTTTGTGTAATCACTTAGTCATTTCAGCGTTCACGTATAAACTTATCTCCTTACTAGCCTCTAATAAAATGTCTGCATTTCTTGCAACACCTTCCTTACTATTGCTCATCAAAGCTAAATCATCTGTCTATCTTAATAGTTGCATTGTTGCATTTAATGTCATAGTTGCACTGAGTTTGTGACTAGTGTGTTTTGTGTGATATGAGTGCTAGCAACGGAGGATTTAAGCGGAGGAGAGATATAACCCAGGACTTTTGGGTTGGAGCTTGGACTTATCAGACTTTCAAGTTTCAGCCACCCTAGACATCTGATAACCTACAGTTTGATTCTATGTCAGATATGTCACCTAATTGTAAAGGGTTGGTTTCATATTCAATCAATATTATATTTCAATGTTATTATTATTATTAGCACCGAGTCTTACTACCCGTTCGGGTTATACGCACTATTTCAATGTTCCGTGACCTTTCATAAACCCACGCATTTATAACCATCCTGGTGGATAAATAAATAACGGTAGTAGGAAGGGGGAGACTTAAGAGTTATAGCACTATTTTTTTTGCAACATGTCTTATTATTTTTATTACGACAGTTTGATAACGATTTCGATTTGTACCAGACTAATTATGAAAATATTCAAATGAGTATTTTAAAGTGTCGTGATTATTTAATCTAGCATCTTAGAAACTATTATGTATATTTAATTTTTCTACCTAATGCACTACGATGATAATTCAATTTGGGATAATATGATTTATTTTATAATACTCTTTAATTATTATAGTGTAATCCATTAAAGTAAGACATATCTTATAGGGGAGGCTTAATGTACCTATAAATGTTCAATTGGTCAGTATAGTAATTGTTCAGTTGATTACCCGCTTCAGCATACTATGTTTTTGATTATATATCTAATGACGACTTACTATAAAGTATAAACATACACTTGTTTACATGATTGTGTGTGATCATCACGCTGTGTACATGAATACGTATTGTGGTTAATAAAATGTTTAAATGTTGCAGTAAAATAGTTACGGATTCAGCTATCTATATTTCGTTTACTCTAAAAGTTAAAATTATTAACTGACTTAACCCTACTAAACTGACAATCATAAGATGCCATAAAGCAATACTTGCAATATATCAGTTCAAATGTTTTTCTGTTTCAGTTTGATAGCCACACACGAGTAGATCTCTTTTCATTTGATGAATGATGACAATAAGGTTTTTTTGTCTGCAGACAACTGGTAAACATTTAAATGTGTGGATCAAACTGCTATAGTATGAAAATAAGTCAGTTGTGTGGGCCACCTTTTGCATACTCTTGCATTACTATAATAATTTAACAAATGAGTAGGTTAGATGTCGTGATACATTTATGGCCATAAACCAGCAGCAATTTATCTCTTATGATTAGTTTACCCTCTAGTTGTTTATTTATTGCAATATGATAGCTGTTTAACTGTGTAGGTACCTGTTGCAGGATGGTGACAGTTTGGTTGAAGTGGTGATGCTCCATAATGGACGTACTATAAATAGCTGCTAGAGGAGATTCGGTCTCTAGCATGAATTTATTGTTTTTCCCTCTGTGGTCAAGGTCATGGCATAATGATCCAACATACATTGCCAGAGCCTGCATATTAACATAGACAATCATTAATATTAGTTTACTACTCAAGTTTATGTATGCGTAATAATCTAGTAGTTATTACCTTGAGTCATAAAAACTGTGAAACAAATACATTTTATTTTATTGTACAAACACGTAAGTTAGGCCTATATAGAAATTGCTATTAAGATCAGTAGGGGAAATTGAAGTTTTATTTATAATTCAAAATTGTCACCTTCCAATGGCGATTTTTAAAGCCTTTGAAAGGAATGCATATGTTTTAAGTTTAAATTGCATGTTATATTGAGCAGTGGCGTAGTTAAGCATTTTTTGCTCTTGGGACGAATATTGAAATGGCTGCCACCTCCGCTACATCTACCTAATCCACTCACACAAAATACAGACACAAAATAAGCTTAGCTATTCCATTAAGTTTATTTTTATTCAATTATAATTTGAATTATTATTGTTGTACACAACTCAAAAACAAGCTTTTTCAGTCTTGATGGATGCAAAGTTTTTGATGACATTCTGAAATCAAGATTAGAGGCTACTTCACTTAATATTATTAAAGAATCACCAGCTTTGTCTATCTTGAGACATGGTTGATCTTAGATATGGCTTTGATTTATAACTTGCTTAAGGATCGTTCACACAATGCTATACTGACACTGATAATATAATTAGAATTTTTGAAGGGGTAGCCAATGTTTTGTACGCCTCCAATCCCAATGAGGAAATGTAAGAGAGGAGCTTCTTTGGGGAGCATTCTAGTTCTTCACCATTATGTTCAGCTCGTTTGAGAAAAGCAATTATGTTCCTGTAGTCATGGTACGAGCCGTTTTCAATTTTGTTAGTAAAATTAGGTTATATAATTACATTTAACGTTGGAGCTCAGTAATATACTCAGGACTTAGAAAAAGATCTAGCTCATTTAGCCAATATCCGAATAGATAACACGAATTAGATAGGAATATATAAATACTTATTCGGCACATCTAAAACAATGGTAACATATTTATAGGCCTAAACATCAGTAACATGAAAATAATTTAAAATGATTAAAACAAATAAGTTTATATTTATTTTTATTTAAAGTCGTCGATTGGTAATGAGTAATGACGTATTCTTCCAGAAGACAAAAAGCGAGCTGATCTTCAATTTATTTTATATTAGCTTCCAACATGACCACGATGCGACCCTACTACTCTACTCTGAGCTACTCTGTTTCCACTAACTGCCACTATGTCGTGGCTATCTTGTTTTTAAAAGGGCAATAACATCGGCAGTTGTTTGAGAGGATTATTTGCGTAAAAATTTTAGTACCAGGGTCGTCATTTAAGTTTTTGCTTAGTGAGGAGAGGTGGGGGAGCGGCAAGATTTTTTAGGAAATACCTTATAGGTTATTTCGTTTGGGTACCCCCTTCCTATTCATCTGAAAGTCTTAAGTGAACTATTTTCCATACATTTCCTATTTCTATACATAGTTTTTACTTCTTATCCTAGGTATACATCATACATTTACTCGTTGTTAATATGATATAGGTGCAAGGAAATGAAAACACTTGCAATATATATAAAAATAAAGATATTTTAATTTCAATCAATTAAGAATTGTATTTTTATTTACAGTAGGTAAAAATAATGAATGCAGCATAAGGGAGCGTCTTTGTTTCATTTGTTCAAAGTCATTAACTAGCTCATCAAGATAGATTTTCTTAACCTCTTCCCACTCCACAGCGAACATCATTAGAGGCGAGTTGATCAATGGAAGTTGTCGACCGGATATAGTTCTTAACCCTCTTTAAACCAGGGAAAAAAAATTGTTTGTCAGAGGCAGTGGTGATCGGCAATGCGAGAAAAAATATTTAACAGAGAAATTACTCCTGAATATGATACTGTAAGATTCTGTAGGCTCTGTAAATATTTGATAGGAGAGGTTGAAACACTGATAAGTTGAAGAAAGTTTCTTTCTAGAGGAAGATGCTTTTCCAAAAGGTCACCCTTTAGAAAAGTCTGATTTTTATTCACTAGAGGGTTTAACACTTCACCATCCAAAAAATTAACTTCTCCTTTTTGGAGCGCACGCACGCATTGCTTCCATAATATCCTGATTCTCCGAAAATCGGCGGTTGAACTATTGCGAGTGATTGGCGATTAAGTTTGTCCCACTGAACTGAGAACTATGCTATCTGCTAGACATGATGTCACAGTCCTTTGTATTTTTGTCACAGCCCATTCTATTTTGCTGTTGTTGGCCAGTGTTGTTGCCTTTTCCACTAATTCTTCTTATGTCTTGTCACTTCTTATCCTGAACAACTCTTCTTTGGTGCTTTTGATCAGGAACCCCACTGCCATCGAATTTAAATTCTGGGATTCAAGTTGCTGGGAGAGGAAATATGTTTTGCCCAGTATGAGAATTATTGTACAAAGAAGAAATATGAAGCATTGTCGCTCCGTTTGAGCTCGGATGCCGACACTTTCAACTCCGTCTTTCATACCTTTATCGAGCACAACTGAAATCGCTTGGAATTAAAAAAATATTCACTGCACTACCATTCTAAGCTCAAAATGGGTTGCTTCAGTTTTCTTTGAGCTTCAAAAAATATCTCTTGTTGTGGAGAGCTGTTTGACATGAAACAGTAGATCGTTTGAAGGGTAGAAACAAAGTCTTTAGCTTCTTCAACGACACCCAGCGAATGCACTAACACTAAATTGAGACGGTGAGCAGGGCAGTGAAAGTACGAAGCATGAGGTGCCTGATCTTTCACCTTAGCTTCGACCCCACTTGCCCACCCACTCATTACCTTGGTACCATCCATAACACTGTCTAACACAATATTTAATGTCTATCCCTTGTTCTTAAAGAAGGGAAAAAGTGTATTTGTAATATTCTCTGCACAGTAATCTTTTAGATGATGTAAACCTATTGCTCTCCCTCTTTCACTTTCCAACCCTCGCAATAAACATATCCAGTTATAACGGCCAACCATTCCGTCTTTGGTTTCGTCAGCCATTATTTAGTAAGACCCGGATTTTTATTTTTTCAACAATATTCCTTACAATTCGAGAAGAAAACACGGCTATCAAATCATTCTGGTACTTTAGAGAGCTGTAATGTCTGTATCGATGACTCATTCTTTCTTAGAGTTTAGGATTGTCTTCACAGAGTATTTCTAGCATTTCCAAAAAATTCTCTTTATTCACAGAGTCCTTCGACTCGTCAGAGCCCCTGAATCCTAGGTATTGTTGACCCAGAAAACTGACCACTTTCAAAAGTGTCTTCACATGCCCTCAATTTTCTTCGATTTCGAATGTTTGTTCACTATATAACAGAGATGCTACTGACATCTGCGTTGAACTCCAGATTTTTAGCTCAGCCCAAGCAGTCATAGACATTTTGTGTCTTTCGCTTCTTTCATTTTGCTTAAAATAATAATATTTAGCACCGCGTCTTACTACCCGTTCGGGTTATACGCTTTAAGTACTAATTACGCTAATGGATTAGGAATTGGGAAGGTTGAATTAGAGAAAATGAACCCGCATTTGCGTGGAGGGAGAGTGTAAAACCATTTAGGAAAACCACTCCCAGTTCACCCAACCGAGATTCGAACCTCAATCTCCCCGTCCTCCATTTTGCTTAAAAAGGGCTGAAGCATCCTTCCACTTCCTAGATCCTTAATTGTCGATACACATGTGATTCCCGAATGTTTAACCTGAGTGAACTGTAGGTTTTGAAGAGAAATGTCGACATGGGAAACAATACACAGCATCTTAGGCTTGTGTATATTTTATCCACTGGATATAATATCGAGCGGAAAATCTACTCTTGGTCTGAGGAAAATTTATGATCGGTTGAATGGGCGATTCCAATGGCCCACTGCTAAGTGGGTGAGTTGTTGCTAGAGGCGGAGACGTCTCTGTAGGTGTTTGGTATAAAATAAATAAAATATAGCCATACCCTCTTAAAAATGTACTTGCAAACTCAAAGTCATCTTTAAGTTAGAAAATAAAAACTAGCAAATAATTTAATTGACAAATACCATACTCGTTACTGTAAAATTTACTGGTTTTTAATTTTTTTAAATATAAAATGGCAAAAAATTACTCGATAGGTTTACCTGCACTCGTATCTGAAGCAGTTAACTGTTCTGGTACCGAAGAGCTAAGGTCAGAGATGATATCTGATTGTTCTTTTTCAAGCCCTTTTAAAATAAAATCCACAATATTTTCATGATTCCTCTTCATTTAATGAGGTTTCCAAAACTACGTAAACATTTAACTGAAAATCACTATACAATTAAACACTGACTATTGTAACGGTAACGTGTTTCTTAGATGCACGACGTAACTAAAATTACTCTAACTTAAAAGCACAAGCTGACAGGGCACTGAGAAGATTGAATGTCCACTGACTGTGATAATCGCGTGCTATGCGTCTAGAAAGATGGTGTCGTAGCTTGCGAGTCATTGGCGGGAAAATGAAATGATGTAGCCATATTATGATTGGTTGCCAGGTGACGTCATCGTTTTAAGCACTTTTGCATCCCTAACGGCACAAGGCGCTGTCGGGTGATATATCATTGCCTCAAGCAATCTCCTGAATTTTCATGTGCTTTCTAACGGCATATTTAGCTCCAACAAATCTCATCTTTTATTTGTTAAGCATTTATAAAAATAGAATATCTTAGTATTAAAGGTACAATTCTCACATTTTTATTTAATATTAAAAGTACAGTTCTAACATTTTTCTTTAGTAGTACGAATCAATCATTAAATTTTATAAAAAAAATCTTAAATTCAAGGGGACGACGACGACGACGACAATTGCCCTATCCTGCTACCCTAAATGACATCCCTGGTTAATACTTTAATTGTTATTCACCTCGCCTTTATAATTTAAATATTACTATTAACACATTCATCATATTTAAATCAATATAAGTAACATTAGAAAGAATCAAATATGTGACAGCCTGTTGAGCCGACGTACACATTCAAAGCTGGAGGGAAAATAATTTTAACAAATCAAAAAATACATACATTAACAATATTGTAGAAATGAAATAAAATAAAATATTGACAGGTATATGAAGTACATTAGGATCTGGTTAGTTCAAAATGGGTTAATTTGAAAAAATGGATTATTTAAATCCACAATAATTCTACATGAAATTTCTATTTAAAGCAATGGTAAAAAAAAAGAAAGATTTAATTTGAATTTTGGAAGGAAATATTTTGATAATTAAAAGCGTATACAGTTGTTAATTTTTACTTTATCGCTATCTTACAGGTAGAGAAAGTATTGTGATCATCAAAATAATCTAACTCACTGTAACATTATCGTGCATTATGTTACAAAAGGACCCGCCCCATGCTGCCATTAACGCATAACTCTCAATAAATTATACTACCCGCTCCAATTATACCAACGCTAATAGGACCCCTACAATGGTAATCTTCTCTATTGTAGTTCACGTAGGTTAGTAAGACATAATAAAATGATGCTGAACAATATATCTAACTACATAATCCAATTCAATATAATTAATTTGTTCATGTACTTACCAATTGAATCTGCTTACACTAGTAACCACCAGGGCTGGCCTACACCTAGCTTCCAAAACTGACGAGTGGGTCTGAGAGCTACGATGTTCCAACAAGACGTAGTCCTCACACTCCGATTCTACTATCGTGTAATGGGCCATCCAACATTGAAGACGACTAGATAATAACTATTCACCTGCCCCCTGATGGTAGAGAGACGAACTACTCTCAAAACATCGGATGATTGAAGAAATAGGTGGAAAATCTGATGGAGCAGTATCAACAGATGTGTACGTGACTTTTTGAAGCCACCGTTAACGCCACCAAGCGTGTGTTCTGTTCTCCCATCTTCTTTCTATTGCGACGAAACCCCACTATATAATAAATAGGCTGTGCATGTATGCCAAAATGACTAGCTTGATAAGTACGACCGACGAAGGATCATTGTCATGGACCTGGACAATGGCAGGATAAACATTTAGTATTGTATCTTAATCGTAACTATGGCGAGCCATGTTTTGGACTCTGAATTATTTTCAACGTTTAGACTTCGTGTAGTATATATTTTAATTTAAATATTTCTTTATCTGATCATTCTATATTAAATGAAACTCTATATATTGTATGTCGCCACTTGGGCGCTAGAGTCTTTTGGAGAATTCAATCACTTAGATAGCCACCATCATTAAATTGTTTTAATTTTATGAGTTAACTTTAATGTGTTGAAATTGTGGATATTAGCATTTATATTTTGTAAACACCGAGGTGACATATCTTAAATTTATTTGCATATTGAGATATCAAAGTAAAGTAACTTTTATTAATACCTTGTATTAATTATAAATTTAATTAACTTTTGCATATTTAACCATCATTTTAAAGTTTGTTCTATTGGACATTTATTTTATTGTTTATTTAAAGATTATGGTGTATAGTTTCCGAATCCTGAGTGAGGATCAGATAGTCCCGGGGGAGTTTGACTAAAGGTTGTTAGCCAAACTCTCGCGTTATGTATATTCTATTGTACAAGTCATTCTGGATAAATTAACGTAATTTACTGCCGTTGTTCTTTATATTTAAAGACACTTTAGTATCAGTTTCAAGGTGCCCATTAGGCCCTTATATTGAAGTTGTGTATCATACTGATGGATGCTATTATAATTAATCTTTGTATTAAATTCAACCCGTAATGCTCTGTCTCTTAAAGGCTGAATCATTGAAATTGTGAATTGATTACATGTTATAACCTTCTTATAAATACCTGCGCAACTCTAATGTTATAGAGTTATTGTCTATAAGTTTGATTTCCAATATAACTCATTTTGATATAATGAGACCATGTATATTTTTCTGCGCTATTGTTATTGTTTTGAATAAACCGTTCATATTGTTGCTTTTAAATATTGCTAATAATTTCCCTCGTCACTTGTTCCTTAGATTTCACCCACTCCCTTTTATATTATTTAATGGTCGATATATAAAAGGACTCAGAGGGGGTGTAACATCAAGATTTTGATGAATCTTGACGTTTCATGACCCCCCCGAATCCAAAAATGTGGTTTTTGACTTTCCGTTTGTCTGTTTGTACCTCCAACTAGAACCTACACTATTTTACCAATCGGGCTAAAACTTGGTATCTAGGGTTTTCATAGAGTTGCCCCGAGGAGTTTTTGGAATTGGATATCTAACCCTAAAATAAATGGTAGTTTACTGAATGGCAAAAAGAGAAAAAGTCAATTTTCTCAAAATAAGCTAACGATTTTGATTAAATTTCATTTCTAAACATTTATAAATATTCCAAACAAAATAATTTTGATGGATGTTGACGTCTCAAGACCCCCTAAACCCTAAAAAGTGGTCTTTGCAATGACGTCTGTTTGTGTGTCTGTTTAAACTTAAATTAAGAATAGTTTAAGAAAGGGCGAAAAGAGAAATTTTTCTCAAAATCGACTAACGATTTTGATTAAGATTCATATCTAGATGTTGATTAAGATTATAAATAAACTGGCTATTTTCATTTTACCATGAAAATGAATATTAGGGTACTTTACAGAAGCAGAAACTTCCGTGTCTCCGCAACTATTTGAGATACTAAATAACTTATTGCAAAATTGTAGTACTATTAAAAATAAAAAACCTTTATATGAAATATATTTTTATAAATCCAACAGTTTCTGAGATATTGGCAATATATTAATACAATTTTGTGAACTTTAGTTGTAAAAAGATACTACTTAAGTTTTGACACAATAATTCTCCAATGCCATAGAGTAATTAAATATAAGTAAGTCTCTAAAAGCTTAGGCCTATGTTGTTTTTCCTTAAACCTCTTAGGAGAAATGTTTTTACAACAATGATGTATATCCATTTTAGACTCAATAGTCAATATTTACATTTTTTATTGGTCAAAATTTATAAATGAGGAGTTTAATATCAATGCGATGGCATGAAGATTTGCAACACCTAATAAAGTGTCGCAAATTTTTACCGGAAGTTGAAATATGCTTGGGTTTGCTAGTGTATATTATTTCGTTTCACAAATATTACGAGTTTTGAGTAAATATCTCCATTTTTAAACAATAGAGCTAGAAAGTCCGTGTGGAGATCCGTACCATTTATTTGAGTGTGTGCTGATTTAAAACTTAGCTTAACAATCTTTGTTAAATCACCCCATATTACAAGCACTGCAAGATGCAAATGCATAAAACAAAATACAATAATATCAAAAATAATTTAAAATCTATAAAAATTGTCATAATTCTGTTGTTATTATTATGGCTATTAAGTTTTTATGAACACAAATTTTACCCATGCTTATTGCTAGAATATACAAAGATCCAAATTTCAATAAATTGTATTTTATAAATTTGATCTATAAAATTATTTAATGAGATAAAATTTGAAAGTTCAAATAAGCAACTTGCACTAACTCTTAACTCACAAAATCACTTTTGAACTAATTCACTTTAGTCTTATGCTAATTTTCCTTGACTTCATAAAAATTTCAATGAAAACTTCATCCTCCCCATTGTGTAAAAATCATATATAGCCAGAACTGGTCCATATCTGGGCCAGAAATACCCAGGTCTGGCAAATTCCAGTTCTGGCATTTTCCCACATGGGTCCGTAACCGACACCTCTGGATGTGTGTACATTAAGCCCATTAAGTCTGCCTTCATTTGTAGAGTTCCTCATGTATTATTTCAACCGCTTTAAGGATCAGAAAGAGGTAGGTGGGTAGCGAGGTTTGGGGGGGTCAACACTGAACCTCCCCCCCTTGGCTGCGCCAGTGGACACGTATGTCAAATAAAGATAGTCATTGATGCATACGAAAAAGAAAGCCGGAAATTCTGTACTAGTACGGTGATAGGCAGGTATCTTAAAATAGGGGATGTATTGGTTCAGCTTTTATCGCTTCTGTGTGACAATGGTACCCGTCCTCAATTATTTAAATATGCAATTTTCGCATATTAATTTGTTTTAAATTTTTCAGGTGATATAGATGAGCCGTAACGAAACGCCTTTAGATAGGAAGGAAACTCATGTCCGTAAAACCCCCCCTTGTGCCAAAAAAAGGTTACGGTAAGGAGCAGGGAAAGTAGGCAACCGATCAGTGTAAAGGCAAGTGTCTGACGTTTCACTTGAAAATGAACTCTATATTCACACATGCCCGTTTGACGCTGAGTTGCTGCAGGTGTACATTGTACGTGTTAGGCCTACAGCTTTCACAGTCGCACGAGGACAAACACTATGGCAGGCTACATGTTTGTGAAGCTGACATACATGCATGGGATGCACGGGGCAGCTGGAGGCAATTGTGGAGTAGCAGAGAGGCTCTACGAGCTGATCACCGTTTTTGGGAAACAGGTCTGCTGCGAGTCAAGAAGCCGGATGTTGGCGCAAGAAGCCTTATCAATATGCCCAATTTTAAAACGGAAATGTTGCGGTGCATCGAGGCAACCCCATCCATCAGCACATGCGCGATAACACACGCCACGCGTGTCAATTATCAGAGTGTGTGGGAAGTTCTCCACAAATAAATGCCTCACTCATATCATGTCCAGAAAATGCAGGAATTACGTCCAGTGTACTTCCCTGCATGGGGGACTTCTGCAGATGACTGTTGCAGCACTGCGCTCAAGAGCTCCACTTCCTACAACATGTCATGTTTACAGATGAGACCTGCCTCACCAGGGATAGCTTATTAAATACCCATAACTCTCACGAATGGGCTGAGGAAAACAGTTATACGACGTACCTAGCCAGCCATCAGCACAGATTATATTTCATTGTCTAGACTGGGATAATTAACCATAGTTTAATAGGGCCCAAATTTTCCAACCCCCCATACATGCTGCTTGACTGTGTCTCAAGATTATGCAGGACATTCTAGCTGGACTGCTGGAGGACGCTAGTCTGGCTATTTGAGAAGTTATGTGGTCCCAGTGTGATAACGCACCAACTCACTACAGCCATTGCGTGCGTGAATACATAGCTACTGCTTTTGGGAATCGGTGGATTGGTTGGGTAGCACTCGTTCTTGACAATCCCATTCCCCTGACCAAACGTTTGGGGCCACGTAAAAACATTAGTGTACGAGATTCCGGTGGATAACAAGCTCCAACTTAAGGCCAGAATTGTTGTGGCCTTCGACAACATAAATAACAAGTCATCCATCTTCAATGACGTGCGTGAAAACAAAATTCATATGCGCGTGTTTTAGATTGGTTGCATACTTACCCTGCTAGCTACCGTCACCGTTTTTCTACATAAGGGGGTATTTTTAACTTAGATTTTATAGATATAGGTGTTCCATTTCGATTCATCTAAAAACACCGTAAATTCATCACACTTATTCCAATACAATCTATTATGTTTATTTGTAGCATAATGAGGTTATTGATATATTGTGTAGCAGCTATGTAGATTCTCATAAAAATGGTTAATTCCAATTTTATATATATTTTTTAGATACCCTTGGAATTCGTATAAAAAAATGTTCCACTGTAATATCATAAAGGAACCTTGAAATAATGATTTTAATTTACAGCTATTCGAGCCCATGGTCTATTTTCTTAGGTTCTCTTTGATTTCGGTGGAATTGTGACTCTACAGTGACTCACAACGTAACTCCTATTTTCCAAATGACACTATTGCCATTATGGCCATTCCTTTAAATTACCATAATTTCCCCACTATGATTAATTGTTAGTAGACATTGTGTTAAATTGGTTAATACATTTTGTATAGCTTTCACACCCTCAATCTAAGAAAATTCAAATACTATAATATTAAATGAACTAAATGATACCTCATTTGTGGTGAATAAGTTGGGCGAGTGTTTGATTATGCAGAACACGGAGTTAGCCACAGAGAACCCATGTGTCCAATTGTGATAAGGTATTCGCCGATAGTTCTTCTTTACAGTCAATGTAAACCTGACTAAGCTATTTTTGTTAAATTTTATTTCTCCAAATAAATCCTTGAACATATAAATCGCATGACGAGCCTTTTCAAAGTCATCTAAGGAAAATACATCAAAGTAATATCTGAAATGATAAAAACAAAACACTTATATTTTTAAATAGTGAGATTTTAGCCTTACAATAATTTAAGAAATGAATAAAAATTATCCTATTCGATTGGTACAGGTATTCCAATGAGGACTTGTATTATTCATTGGTTCTGTAACAAGTAGGAATCAGTCAGTGCCTTCCAGGATTTTGTTTTAAATTGAAGGGTCTCCCTTGTGATTGGTTGCTGCGTCCCTCTTTACATGAATCATCTCCCTTGGGTGCTAAACGTTTTTAATATATCAACCCCTACAGTCACTTTTTTTGACAATTTGACGTTACTTTTGTGGTAACTCCTATGGATAATTTTATATGGTACGAGGTTCATTATTTTACAATAAATGCTCATTGAACAGTTCAGTTTTGGTCTAGAGGCTTACTATAAAATAAACACTGATAGATTGAAACAAGTACAGGCAATGCATTATTAATATTTGTCTCTGACGAATGAACGTTAGTCACACATCACGAAACTATATGTTTGAGGGAACCTCGCCAACAAAAGTCTAGTGAAAAAGAATGAATGAATCCATCCCTTGTTGCGTCCGCACTTGGACTGTAGGAACGAATATTGACCGCTGATGGCGCGCAACAAAGTTACTGGGTATAACACTGCAAACAACGTAATGTATAAAAAGGATACACTACCAAAATGAACATTTCTGCGTTTACGAATTCTGACAATTGTCCGCTCTGAATGGTATCGATTCCATATTTTATAAAACAACCGGCATGTTATACCAAACTCCTGAACAGTATATAGTAGAACTCTAACCACAAATGATGGATGTTAACGCCTTACATTTTTCGAATTGATTAAAAAAATGACACCTGAACAAGGCAATTTAAACTGGGACCTTTGTAAAAGCACACTAATACGCTACCACTGAGCTTTCCAGGGATCATCCCGTACTCATTGTCATTCTTCAATCATATTTTGAGGCTGAGTCTGTGATGAACGAGTGGATATTATAAAATATGAAGAGCTATCATTGATATCACAGTCACCGGCAACTTGATTGTGATTTTATTCTGCCAATAGTAAAAATACATTGTACATCCCAAGCGAATCAAGATGGAAGAAAGAAACACTATAAAATTAACTGAATTGAGTAAGTATGAAAAGCTAAGCATGAAGGATGAATGATTATAACTACGTGAATCAGCCGTAGCTGAGTCATATTAGAATAATTGAAAGATGACACATGGACAAAGGATTTAAACCCAAAACCTTTAGCTTAGCACCAATACTCCTGGATAGCTCAGTGGTAAATATTAATCAGAAGCATTTAGTTTGAAAATAATCCAGGTTGAGAATACTCAAAAATAGCGGTATCCAATTTAAAAAACTATATCAGCAGAGGACTTCTTAAAATAGCTTTTAGAGGAATCTAATTTTAAAAAAAACCCATTGAGGACCACTCTAAATAGCTTGTAGAGAGCTCTAGTATGAAAAAGTTCCAGCTGAAGAACGCTCTAAGCAATTTAAAAAGAAAATCTGTGGGAGGACTACTCTTAAGAACTTCTAGGGTAATTTAATTTCCATACATTTGCTGGATGAGAGTCTACTAATTCTCCTTTGGATTGGGAATCAAATCCCCTAAAAAGCAATGTTTTGCTAACCCTCCTCTAACTTAGATGAATAAGGTTCTCCCACCACTAAACATACTAAATAAATCAAAATAAAAAACTATGTATTAAGAAAGTAGATAATGATACAGAACTAATCATATGTGAAAACTGCGATGTTTACAAAAATATTGACTATGAAGCATATAAGTAACTAGCCCCCTTCCCCGTAAAAAATATTGTAAAGAATCCTGTAAAACAAAGCTTCAAATCATCCTCCATGTCAATATAAAAACAAAACTTTTTTACTTTTTTTTAATACAGTCCTACCATCACTGTATAGCCCCCTCCGTCTTTTTATCCTACCTCCTATTTTCATCTCATTCCTCTATCATTTTGTTTGCTTTAGGTGCGAAAGGAATTGTGTGTACACCGATCAAACAAATTGTTAAAATCAAATTAAACTTTCAGCTTCCTCCACTTACATTTACTCCCCTCATTTCCCCAAATTTTATTTTAATCTATTTTTTTTTTTTGCAATCCTTATCACTACATCTATTTCTCTTTCCTCATCCCTACCCCCCTGCCCCCTTCAACAACCCCACTTTCCCTTCAACAACTTTTTCCCCCCCAATGATTATATAATATACTATCGACATTTTTATGAAGAATAAATTAAATTTTCAAAATAAAATATAACCTATGCTACTCGCTGATAATGTAGCTTTATATTGGTGAAATAATTTTTTTAATTGGTCCAGTAGTTTTTGAGATTATCCATTACAAACAAAAAAACAAAAAATCAAAGCTTTCCTCTTTATAATATTTGTATAGATATAGATAGATAAGTTGAATAGTGATTTCGTGTAGTAAGTGATACTTAATGTGGTGGTCTCTTAATATATATGGGACAGGTCCACACTTACTCGTCGATGCCAGGCATGATATTGGGTTTTTCTTGTTTGCTGAATTGTTCAACCTCATCCTCCGTGCAAGTGTTGTGGTAGCTGAGGATATCTAAGGCCACCCGGTACTTTTGTTCCGAGTTGGCAATCTTGTCGTACAGCTGAGAATGATGGAGGGCTAGACCACAGTACACAGCAAACATTTCAAATGCTTCCTCGTCCTCCTGAGAAGGTCAAAAAATAATTTTATTTGATGCCTTACTGAGAATATCGTTTATTTCAATTAGCTTATAAATATTGCCAGTATTTAATAATACCATTAAGGTTTAATTTCAAATACAAACGAGATAACTTATATCATTAACAATATTCAGTCATTTTAATTTTGTTATAGTTTTAAATTTAATTCATGCAACTAAACAAGCAAATATTTATTTTAAAATAATATTAGGCTGTTATACAAGTTTAAAAATGAGATTTCTTAAAACCTAGTTTTGAGATTCTAAACTAAATTGATGAAATAACATTAATTTTGAAAATGTACCCTTGCCGAATACAAATGTATACCCAGTCACAAAATAAAGTATCTTTTGTAAAATTAGAATATTGTTTTTACAAAAAATATATAACTAAATTGGTAGCTTATATATAGTGTCTACTCAACTTGACCAATTAAATACTCGACTTTAACTTATCCTTGATTTCCCCTGATAATTTATTAAAATTCCNCCCCCCCTTTTATCTTTAGTCAATTCATAATAAATTTTAATATATGAATAAAAATTTTTTTATTTCTAATAACATAGTCTACTAGGAACGATAAAATTATAAAATATATTACACGGCTACAACAAATTAGACAGTTTGAATCATATTGTAATTTACTGATTTAATGATCATTATATTCCATATTTTATTTAAAACAACATTTTCCCGTTTTGCTTGTTGTATATATTTATTTTGTATTATTTAGCACCACGTCTTACTACCCGTTCGGGTTATACGCTTTAAGTACTAATTACGCTAATGGATTGGGAATTGAGAAGGTTGAATTAGAGGAAGTGAACCCACATTTGCGTGGAGGGAGAGTGGAAAACCATTTAGGAAAAACCACCCCCAGTTCACCCGAGCGAGATTCGAACCTCGATCTCCCCGTCCTCGGCGGTCGAGCTCAACACGACTAGCGCGTTAGCCAACTACGCCACCGAGGCGGGTTGCTTGTTGTAAATGACCTAATTCCTGGGTTTTTTTCCGACCACTTAAAATTCTCAGCTAATTCCAGTTTTCCCTGATTTTTCTCGGATGGTAGGCACCTTGAATTTATATATATCTTTAAATTTCCAGTAGTAGTACAGTTCAATTCAAAACAAAACAGATATTATTAAAATAATCGAATAGAATTAAATGTTAATATTTATTCATCATAATGCAATATACAGTTAGTCAGAATATATTAATTTAAGGTGATTTATTCAACACAAAATCTTCTTCACAAGTTTTTTTTTTCATTTGGGCACTTTTTTTGTAACAACTTTTAAAAATTTCACGAAAAAAATTAAACAACCTCTACGCCATATTTACTCAGGACCATGCCTAAAAAATATGTAAGAAATAACCAAAATAATAGAACTATAAACTTATTTTAAAACACTTCAATCTCTTTAAAACTTCAGCACAAGAAGTTCCCTCTCACGTCTTATTTAGTAACTCATAGCTTAATCAACCTGAACCTACTTACTAATTTAAAGATAAAACTGTGCACAATTTGTTACATCTTAAACACGTCTCCATAGGAACTGCCTTACGCACTTATACACTTGAGATAAATGTTTGTTACATTAGGGAAGTTATTTAATATTAATTAATGGTTATGTCAAGATACATTCTTGTACACTAAACTATGGGTATAAAAAGATTTTGGGACCATTAATTTGCTTATTTATTATTCTTTTCTTATTTGGTCAGTAAAAAAGGTTTATTCAAAGGTAGCTTTCCATAAATAGATTGACAACTTTTTAATAGTTCAAACATTTCCAAAGTGTTGCATAAAATATTGATCAGGATAATTTTTTCCCGCACAGCAACGGATTTTTCCTTGGTAAACTTAAAATCAAGAATAAAAAATGAAAACAGATAATAATACCTAATTGCTTGTGGGGGAACATTGATTTAGAACTACCCCCTACCCTGAACATAAAGTGACATACAGAATTGAAGTAAATGACTTTATTGTGCCCGGGCAGTTGGCTCACGTAGCCAGACAACGTAACTATATCATAGTGTGGTAAGATACCCACCCACCTTTTTTTTCTAACACGTCTCGGAGACCGTTAAGAAATATTGCCCATGCATAATCTTGAACTACCAAGAGATTAAGTGCATTATCATTTTTGTCAAAATGCTTTACCTTATACAATTATAACTATTGCCTATTAAATACTTTGGTGTCATGTTGAGACATTCTTTGAACATTCATGCTATACATAATAACGTTCTTCTGTGATTGATGAGAGTTTTGTTGATTTATTTAGATTATATAATATAATTTATTTTACAATATTAATTTTGTTATCATTGGATATTTGTTTTGCTTCTGTGTGTAGCGATGGCAAAAAATATAAAGCTTGTCATATGATGACAAAGAAAAACAAGGAATTCCACTCTCTTTTTATACCTACTATTATAGAAATAAACATAAGTCCTTAACTTATAAGCTTACTGGTACATAATCACTTTTAACCAATGTCTCAAGAATTCCCTTCAAATCACAAGAGGAATTTTATTATCTAACTGTAACGAGTTACTAGTTAACGTTATATCGAATGGGTCTACACTCACCGACTCTCGTGATCAGCTACAACACAAACACCAACATCAAAGCCCGAGCTCTGACCTCTACCCTCCAACTGGCACAACAGACTGAGCGGAGCCTTCAACCAACTGTCTGCTCGGGACTCGATCCGTGGCCGGCCGGAAACGACTAAACTTCCACGCGGCCAGACGGAGTTATCACTTCCGTCGCTAGGAGGACCTGGAACTTTCTGGGTGCCACTAGACGCATTCTTTGCTGTTACGTTTGTTCCGTTTGTTCTATCATTCCCCCCCCTCCTTCCCTTTCCAGGCCTCTATGTGGATGCAATAATTGTATATATAGAGATCGCGATTTTGGAATTGTCACTTATTATATCACCGACTAGGCTTGGTGAGGACGGCGACTTGGGACCGTAATTTATTTTTATACAAAATTGCATTTTCGACTTAAATGGGGAACGACTTTCTAAATTACTGTTTTTGGCTTATTTATAAGTAAAACTTAGGAATTATGAAATGTTGCGGGCAGGTCAATACGAATACGCTCGCGGGGTACGAGGGTTAATGTCATATTGATAGTTACAATTTGTTTATGTTTTGTTATACATTCATAATGTATATTGTTTATTTATAATATTTTTGATCGCGCCTAGGCGTACTCGGCGTGTCAGGCTTACCGCCCGTTCTTTGTATTATTATTATTATTATTATTATTATTAGCACCGCGTCTTACTACCTATTCGGGTTATACGCACTTACGCTAATGTGTAATGGTAGGNGTTAGAGTAGAGGCTTGGCCTAACGTTTTGCTTTAAAATCAACGTTTTGTTGATTTCATTAGAGTTAAATACTCGTATATGTTTATCGTTTTTGGTCTAAGTTTAAATGTATGATAAATATTGTTTGATTGCGCGCACTTAACGCTATTATTGAGGGAACCGTAGAAGGAACCATAGAATTCCACGATGTCAATTAGTTCTACTGTTATAACTTACAACAAACATATAACTGTATGTTTCCCCTTTTATTTTAAGATATTGTTACAGTAAGGTTATATCCATAACTCCGAGAGTTATTTAGATCTTAGTGAAGAAGCGCTTTACGCTATATTGTCTTGTTTGCATTAGTTGTGTATTTACTTTCGGATTGTCCTTAAATAAAACAAACTATGTTTATGATTGGTAAACTTCTTGCCTGGTTTTCCCGTCACACTTCCTACAATTTTAGAAATATGTTCAAGGGGTTTACATAACATATAAAAGCAAAGATTTTTATTTTCTAACACTGACCTCCCTTTCGTTTCACTTCAGCTGGATAAATGGTTAGGCATTACTACTCATAGTAGGCCTAATGTGGATAAATTCGCATTGTCTTGACATATATCTGTTGCGAAGAGTGGTAAATATAAACACTTTTTGGGGGTTTTTCAATCAAACTTAACAAAACTAGCACATAAAACGTAGGCATGTGTTCAAGTTGAGTATGATAGCCTATAAATAAGATTTCTTAATCCATCTTCAAGTTCAAACCAGGTGGCCCTACATTATAAACTAATGAAATTATCTGTGAATAATAGGATATCACACTTTAACAGAAACCTATGAAGATTAAAAGTAAGAGTATACAATTACAAAATATTGTTTATGTATTGTCCTGCCCTGTGTGAGAGATAACCTACTTTAATCTTCTCTTAGAGGGGATGATAGTTTTGTGTGTGTAGAAGTTTAATGAAATGGCGTTGTTAAAGTAGCTACTGCTGTTAATTTGTCATAAACTCATAATATTGTATTAGAACAGGGTCGCCAACAAGATACTAGGGCTATTTATATACATAAAATATATCTCTTTGTGTATAAAACAAACACCTTATGCTCAAGTATATTAGGTAATGTTTATAAAAATAAGTCTCATAATCTAAAATCCATGTTTAGATTTTAAAGTAATAAGACCATAATTAAAACAGAATTGTATATTAAAATAGAGATAGTGCTGCTCTCTAGTAAGCACTGAATGAGTTAAGGGGTCGCTGCTGCCATCTATCAGAAAAGCCTTAATTAAACGGATACAAATCAGAATGGATACAATTCAGGATTTTGTGGATATTTTGAGAATGGATACAAATCAGACTTTTTATTTGTGGTGCTTGTTTAAGAAAATTTCCGAATGGAGACCATTCAGAATTGATACAATTCAGGGTTTTGTGGATATAATGCAAATAATTACAGTGGATACAAATAAGGATTTTTGTTAAAGTCATTTATTTGAAAACAGTCTGAATGGGGACCATTCAGAATGGATACAATTCAGGAAATTGTGGATTTTATGAAAATGGACACAAATCAAACTTTTATTTGTGGTACTTGCTTAAGAAATGTCTGAATGGCTACCATTCAGGATGAATACAATTCAGCTTCCTCTCTAACACGATAGCTCTACCTTTCAAGATAGCATATGTGCACTTAACTCAAAACCACAAAAAAATGGAGAAGTCCGGTTTCTGAAATAACTGGTTCAGTTGTGGTTGGATATAACACAGACTTAATTGTGTTACTGATTGCTCTTTCAGACAAGACCTCAGATTTCAGGTTTACAAACGTGCCAAACTAAAATATTCAGTAGGCTTTAGGCGATGTCACTGCAAATATTATATTTCTTTATGCAATAACGAAATGGGATATAGCCTCTTCAATGTTTAGGATAGGAAAATGGACTACACTCAATTTTTTTGAAGAAGGAGAAGAAAATCAGAAAATAATTGCTTATTTTCAACGAAAGGACATCCTTTGAAAATAATTGCTTATTTTCAACGAAAGGACATCCTTTGTTGACAGTATTGTTTTTATTATTATTCGTATGAATGGTGGTAACTTTAACGATGGCATGGACAAGATAAGATACAAACTTTACGTTAGAACAATAGCAAAGCAGCCGATACGCACCAAGTTTGAACCATCAACATCTGCTGCAGAAAGATAGCACAGCCGGCGAGCTTTTCACCTGTTCAGATCTGGCTTGGCGAGGCTCTTCCCTCAATTATATAGGGCTTGGAAAAGAAATATGACTACCTTTTATCAGTACCAACCACATTACCACTTGCCCGAGTGTTTGCTTCGATTTATATTTGTAATTGAAAATCTAACTGTGAACGTAATTGTGAATGTCATCGTAATGGTCTCCTCTACACCAGTGTGTGTGAGATTTGTGGTGTAGAAGTGTGTAGCAACCGGGAAAAAACAACCGAAGTTAGTGAATAAGAAAGCGAAGATACAATGGAAGAGCAGCACGTCGCTGCCGAAGCATTGCTATGACCACCGATGCGCCTCCTACCCGCCGAGCATGACGCTCTTGTTAAATCATTCATTGGTTAATAATGCCGTTCTCAATTTTTAAAACATTAGTCTGTATTTATGATGAGCTTCAGTAACGAAAAACTTAAATATAAGCTACGTGCTTATACCCTGATCATTGTCAACTAGATTCTTCTCGACCAGATTGACATCACGGAATTTGTTTTCTTCGCTTCTGACATACTCCCCACACTCCATTACTTTCCTAAATATAAGTATTTATACTTAATTTTTAGTGATATATAACTTTTGTGTTAAACATATTTCGATCTCATCCCTTATAATAAAATAAAACATCTTCGGGAAATATTTGTTTGCCTTTCCACTAGGTATAGTGTAACATTAAACTGACTTTACATTGATATAATGACTTAAAATGTTCACACCTTCCTATGATGACTTTACCAACAATATAAAATGCATTTTTGTCAAAACCACATTTTTCTAACTACTTTATATAGCCGCTAACATTGAAAACGAAGAAATTCAAAATTGTGGCCTATTTTCCGATATAGAGGATTTAGCACAACTGGGATTTTGTGGGACTTAACGTTGTTGTGTTCTATGATATAATTTTGGTATGCACACCAACTTTCAGCATGATATTCCGTTTTTCCCTCATCTTGCTTAATAATGAGTATTTGTACTGGGCTATTAAGTCACTGAACTCACACATTATCCCGACACCTTAGGACAACTGTCCTCAAGTCACTCTACAACAACTGATCATAATAACAGTCAACAAGTAATTTCTATAAATCCTGCATAGAGCTCTGCTCTAGGACACGCAAACTAGTTTCCGCTAACTTGAAAGAGTCATCCAATTACGGCATAGAGCACCAATCAAAAGACAATATTTTGCCACACCACAGACACACGTGATAACTAACTCAACGGTTCACATGGATATAGCGCTGCCATAATCTAATATAGCGAACCACGGGCGTATGTGCCGTTCTGACTGGATACGGCTCCTTTTACAAACACATTACACTAACTTACATTCAACTGGAGACAGGAAGTTCTTATATTCGGTACAAATCATACTAAGAATGATGTCGCTAAGCTTAGAGCCTCACACCTCTCTGAATGTTACACGGTGGTGGAAAGCGACAAGCTGTTAAAGATCCTTAATAATTTCTTGCCACCCATCTTTAGGAGAATCATAGTGTATTTCATACCGTATCAAGAACCCATCTCATTCCTAGCTGATTGGATTTTATATCTTTACTAACCCATTTTTAAACATACCATTAAGGGTGTAATTATATTACCTTGGTAAACTTTCCCGAGTGTTTATTGACCATCTGTACGACACCAATCACTTCATCTCTGATTAAGATGGGCATACATAGGATAGACTTTGTTTGATATCCAGTCAACTGGTCAATATTTCGGTTAAACCTGGGGTCACAATAGGCATCTGTGATGTTGACAACCTTGCCAGTCACCGCTACTTGGCCAGCTATGCCAGAACCAAGAGGGAACCTAGAAAATCAATACAATTGCATTATATACAAGATATACTATGTACCATTAGTTATTGTTCAAACATGTTTGTAAATATATTTACTGATTTTTTTGTTTGTTTGCAGCTGTCTGTTTTATTTGAATCAAAAGATACGTTGTTTGTTCTGTACTGTGTTGTTTTTAATTTTGAATGGCCACTCTTTCTTACTTCTTCTCCAATGAGAGGCCTTCCTATCTCCTGATTGGACAGGCACTTTCCCCCCTCTTTTTTACTTGAAATTACTGACAGATGGCTTATGACTATGACTAATTATTGGTGTATTCCTTGTCCTAATTGTATTGGTTAATTAATGTTCAAGGTTGATTTAGTGGGTAAATATTAATCATGGGGAAAATAGAGCCTCAGGAAAGCTGACTTGGAAGGACCTAACTTCTCATTTAAGAAAGAAACACTTTTCAGGTAATTATTTCATTGTTATAATTTTCCATACAGTTTTTTTTACTATGCTGGCTACCAGAATGTCCAGTTATCATGTATTAATATAGCCATGTCAAAATAGAATCCTGTAGGATTTACAAACGAAAAATATATCTGAGGTTGGATACTAACATAATTAACCTCTTTTGCGCTTTGCCGTCACGCATGCATTTGCGATAATCTTCTTGATGTTCGTGGGGAAAATATTCCCCTCATGGCTCAATAACAGTATCCAGTATCTTCCAATCTTTTTAAACAAAGTTGATCTTGAAGGAAAGAACGTCCGTTAGTGGGTGGTTTTCACGGCGTTTCAAGCAATTATCCCACTAGCTCAACCTTTTACTTATTCCTGAAATATTTTTAGTCAGAAGGTGAAATACTAAAATGAGTTGTAAAAGACAAATAGCAGAAGCTTGCATAGGATTAGTCACAGTTTTATTATTTAAAAGAAGGTATAAGAACCGTATGTGGTCGAAAAAGTGGCTTTCTCAGTGTGAGATGTAGTCACATGCAGCTTCCGCGTGTGCTAAGGACAAATGAGCAAAATAATTTCCAAATCTTCCATAACACTAAAAACTAAAAATCCTCGGCAAAAAAAAACAACAAAAAAACGCGAAAATACACACAGCCTCTTGACACACCCCTAACTCCAAAGCGAGAAATGATGGAACGTCAAGAAAGAACGCTAGTGAGTGGCTTGATATTTATAGAAGTATGGCGGAAATAGGTCTTTAGACAGGCGTCCCGACGGGACTGGCTGTAAGCATTCCGCATTTGGACATACGTCACCCGCTTGACCATTAACTTGCATTCTTTCATTTGATGATAATATGTAATATTATATGATGCACACACCTACATGCAATATCATTGCTGAGGGAACTGCAGTTCTTATGGATAAAAGCTTGATCTTCACTCTCTCCCATTTAACTGTTGCCAAATATCCTCACTCTAAGCTATGTCGGGAGGTGGTATTCTAGGGTAAGAAAGAGCTACTGGCAACCTCAACTAACTAGCGTTGCGAAACATGTTTTATATTTGAGGAAAGAGAAACCACACAAAAACGAGAGAATGACAATACCGTTTATCAATAGTAGCCATGCAGTTCCTTACATCAACGATGATATCCAGTGTAGACAAGAAGGCGATCCTTATAGTTTCTTTCATCAGCGTGTCTCATTACTAGTTAGTGCTATAAACATACTTACTAATTACTATAATGTGCTAGGGATGAGGAAGGTTTAGTTAAGAGGGAGTGTACCAAAATTTTCTTGGAGGGATGGAGGACAATAATTACTTAGGTAAAAACCTTTAGTACATCAGGCCGGTTTTTTAACCCCATTCTCCCCGTCATAGGCAGTCCAGTCTATTGCAAGAGTGACACTTGAGACCATGCGACCACCAAAGTGTGTCTCTTATGGTTAAAATATATTTACACCCCAACGGAGAGATCTAAACTGCCGTAACCAGAAATTTAGTTCGGGAAAGGAAGGGGGGGGGGGGGGG
>CABFVZ010002397.1:36683-78739 GCA_902151445.1 Timema monikensis | reverse complement strand
CGGATGGTTCTTCATGATAGAAGCCTGAAGGTGAGCAATACTAATTGCATTGCTTCTATTTAAGTGAAGGAATTAACTTTCAATTATTGAACACACTGAAAAGTGGTTATATATCAGAAACATGACGAAAATACTTACTCAATTCTATAATAAATACAACAACTAGACCCTATACCATAAATTCATCAAATAATATATATTACGCCCCTGCTAGGAATCAAAACCTAAACCATAAACACAGTAAGTAGAAACGTTAACAACTGAGCTACTAATAATGCTGATACTGAGACGTAAAATATAACTCAACCTACTTATAATTAGTTAATGCATCATTACGTATAATACTGACAACCTTATAATGTATAAATTGATTACCATTTTATTTACTGTGTGATATCTCTAATACATATAATTTTTATTTATGATCAATTGGAAATAGTGCGTATAGCCACAAAAGGTACTACGACGCAATGCTAAATATATATATTTATATAGATTGTCAACCCCTCTCGTTCTGTATGTGCTAGCTGTGGACCAATGGATCTGTAAGAATATCTTTGGCTGAGGATAAGGGGGGATGCTATGATTACTTGTGTTGGTTCGTGATTGACGTTAGACTTGGATTTTAAAAGGTATATTAATACTACTATGACTACTATAAATGTGATGATAAAAATAAAGTTAAAGTGAAGAACTTAATGAATATAGAGAAGCGAGTGACCAAATGAGGTGGTATGAGATTTACAAAATGGCCTGTTTGACTGCTAGGTGATCCTTGCACGGTCGTTGAACTTAGTTCCCTGGGCTTGAGTGACAGACCCGACTGGTACTTGACGAACTCGACGACTTAGCCTACGTGGCCCCGTGACAGGCAACGTGACTTCCTAGCTTATGATCTTTTGTAGTCAGCCCCGAGAAGTTCAAGACCATCCCCTTTTAACCGGGCCGCTGGCTTGGCTCTTAGCTCAGGACTGCTGACACCTCTTTTTGCGTCAGTCTCTCTAGTTTGTTTCTTTATTAATTCATCATAACAATCCTCGTAAGAATCTTTGTGTCATTCGCCACTCACAACATAAAATGTTTACACAAACATGCCTTCCAAGTGCGTCCGATGACAATATTATATATATATATATATATATATATATATGCATTTCTTAATTTAAATCAATTAAATTATATTTCTAAAAAATCAAAACAGTTTGTTAAACTAACATTTTTCTGGAAAATATATTACGGTATTGAAACTATATGATCATGTTTAAATATATAACAATACTTAATAATATACTTAAATTTATTTTGATATATAGTATTGTATTCGATATAATAATATTGTACCATACCTAATCTCCTTAAGAGTGGACACATTTGCATCAATATTAAACTTCTCGTCCATATCTGTGCTATCGTCTGAATTGTGTACACCAACGTCCCAGATGCGAGCATAAAGTTGTTTATTCTTAGAGTCAACTAAGAACAGTGACGCCCTGTCAGCATCCACTAAACGCTGAGCAAATTTCATCACTTTAATGACGAGAGCATCCATGCTCAAGATATTTTGGAAAATTGACCTAGAAACAAAATTTATAAAATATGAATATATGGAAAATAGGATATAATTGAACTTAATGCCAAATCCATTATGACGTTCTGGACAAGGGTGACACAGATGGTATGATCAGATTTATTTACCATCACAATGTTATATAAATGTGATCATGATAAATATGTCTTAATTTAATATTAGCGCATACACTACAAAATTAAATTTCTCTAGATAGGTATAACGTTTGCATCCTCCATTAACAGGTTATATGGAGTCTACATTTCTGTAACATGTTTGTCCTTAGTAAATTCTTATTCTCATATGATGCTGGATAAAAGTGATCGCATCAATTAATATCATCTACGAGTATTAATCTATTGAAGGAAATAAACTTATTGAATTGCCCTGTGATTAAAAATTGAAGATGCCATTTCCTTCAATACCGTTGTTGTACTTTTGGTTTCATGCTCCCTCATTGTACCCTGATGTGTCCAAAAAGGCAATAAAGTACTTTTTGATGTTTGCGCCACTTATCTGTGCGAGACAACGTTATCAGCTATAGCCTATAGTGAATATTAAAATTAAATATAGAAACATAGTAGGTGTAGAGACAGACCTAAGAAACTATTTTCCATTGATCCAGACATTCGAAATATGACTGCAGTAAAACATCCCCAACCATCACATTAAGGGAGTGTTGAATTCATATCAAATCTCCTTATCCAACACAACAAGTGATTTTAGTAATAATAATAAGCAATATCTTATGGTTATTTCCTATATTGATATGCAATGGACTACGTATAGTACTAGATACATTGTGCTTAGGTTTTTAATGTTAACTCGTGTGATGGGGGCACAGTGAATTATAATTGACTTTAGGGTGATCGCATTCTTTAAAAGGTTGGGAAATACTACTGTACAGGATTATAAATACTCTATGGTAAAATATAGATATGAGGTGTAGTGTAATTTATCAAGATCAGAACTAATACCTTTAAAAAAACAGAAATAGATTACTACATATATTTTTAGTGGACAAAAGGGCAAATAATTTTCAATTTCATAAAGAGATGATAATCAAGACGATTGAAGAAACATATAAAAGCTCTGGCATATTATTTTTCCAAATAAATCAAGGCCCAGTTGAAATTAATATTTTAAAAGACCCTAGTTAATACAACCCTCTACAAATATAGCGTATTCCTATTAACATTAATGCTGGATGAGTAAAATAAGTGATAAAAACACTAAACCTTAATCATAGTGTCTACTCAACTTGACCAATGAAATCCCCGACCTTTTCCCTGATTTCCCCTGATCATTTCCTGAAATTCCCGACTAAAAATTATGTCATATCCTTATATCTCACCTCCCCACTCGTTTTTCTATTAATCTTTTTTTATTAATAATAATAAGTTTTAAAATTTGAATAATTTTTTTAAAATTTGTATTAAAATTGTTTACTAGGAATTAAAAATATATTATACAGCTACGAACAAAACATGACATAATTTACTGATTTAATGATTATTGTATTTCATATTTTGAGTAAAATATAATTTGCCCGGATTTTTATTGTGATTTACCAAATTCCCGACTTATTCCCGTTTTTTTCCCGATCACTTCAAATTCCCGGCTAATTCCCGTTTTCCCTGATTTTCCCGGATGGTAGACACCCTGTTAATATTACACATTCCTTACCATTCTCTTACTAAACTAACAAATTCTTATCTAGTCCTCTCAAACAAGCACAACCGACTAATTTGGGCCCTCATTTTTTGTAACAAAATTCTAAATAATCCTTACTATTCGTACTTACACTTTCATGGTAGGTATATACATAAATATTCATAATGCTATTTTTTTATTTTATAAGTTATTTTCAGGACTTCAAGATAATTAGCCAAGTAATTAAGTCCAACAACATAATATGTAAAGTACTTTATTTCACAGATTTATTTTATTCAATTTTGGAAACAGACTAATGACTATCCAATATAGGAATGGTGGTAGCTTACAACTAGAAGGAGATTTTTACTGGATACATTGGTTGAAAGTCCCTAATGTTACCTATGTGGAAATAATTTTGGTTTTCTTAGTAATCCAATTATTATTATTATCATTATCATCATCAATCAAAAGTATTACTAGACGCTTCTGATGATACTTTTCTGTAACGCTCTCAAATCAGTGACATTGATTTTAACTTAGTCTATATTTACTGTAAAGGTATCTATGAGCGGATGTTTAAGATCGGTGTTAGCTGACAGTAACGTTAGCAGTACACGAGGTCACATCGCTTGGTTAGTTGGCTGATGCCAAATGTACTGTGCATCTTTGGAAACCACTGTTTAAATTGCTGTGGTGAGACACAGATGTCTCTTGATTGGTCGCTGAGACAAAAATAAGATTAAACACTAAGATGGTATGGACCAGATTCTAGACGTCCTAGATAGGAACTCTTAAGACGGTTGTTGACAGCTGTCATAGAGTGTCGTGAAATATGAGTGCATTTAGTGATGGTATATAGTATATCCGTACAAAGTACTTAGTAGATGAGTATGCCGCTATTAGACAGTTGGTCTATAACTATACTGTTTAATTGGCTTTTGCGTAACCAATTTAAAGAACAAAATTATATTAATAAATCTATAATATTTTTCATTTCATGGTTGTAACAGAAAATATATTATAGTGCAAGAAATAATAAATTCAAAATAATTGTCGCTATCCCACCCCACGGGCAAATCAGTGAGGATGGAATATTAGGAATGGATTTAGGAGCTATACATAATTGTTGAGTTCACTAATGATAAATTATTGGAAACTAGATGGATATTAACAGGAATCTACAGAGTGTGAGTTGGGTTGACAAATTAGTATTAGAAATAATTAATTAGCCCAGGGTCACCAGTCACTGTCAATGTACTATCAGTCTCAACAGTCCTTTTGCCAACTATATATATAGGCTCGAAGACTACAAGTATTTTGAGTACTTAGGAGGCCCCCACCCCACGCCGAGCTTCTATTTACATCCGAAATATTTTCCCAGACTGGCCATCGGTCAGGCAGTAGCAAGGCACAAAGCACTAGAAGACGGGCTCCTTACTCTGACACTCATGTCCTTCCTCTCCTTATTATGGACATAAACTTGGCCACCACTCCTTATTATGAACAAAACTTGGCCACCACTCCTTATTATGGACAAAACTTGGCCACCACTCCTTATTATGGATAAAACTTGGGGTATTTATGTCTCCGAATAGGCTCTCCCCCTCTCTGATTTTTGTCATAATTCCTAATAGTTTGTTTTTAAGTGTGCCCAATACAAGATAACAACAATAATAAATTATGGTTTTCACGCGACACTTTTGAAATAGTAGGCCTAATTGTTGACAATGGATGGTTTGGTTACGTCATCCTTGTACAATTTTTTACCAAGGTAAAAGATTGCTTAACTTTGACTACTAAATTCACATAATTTATATCTTCTTATAACTATGCACCTTACATTATCAAATAAATCAATGTTATTTTAATATGAATACATTTTATAACTTACTAGTTTCAAAATAAAAATAAAATATTATGAAAACACATGCCTACGAATAAAACAAAATACTCTTTGTATGAGGTCATAACCCACGCTCATTTCGTTTGTCCGGTTAGCCGTTTGAACTTACAAAGAGAAGGAAACCTTTGAGAAGCTCTCGTTTATTAAACATTTTAAAGTGAAATACATACGCCGCTTCCACAAAAAAAAAAAGAAACTTACAAACGGTTATTTTCATAAATTCGCGTTTCAATGATATAAAAACGATTAAAAAACTTTCGAACACAAATGGGTTGTTGTGAAAGTTTTGACTGTCTAAACCCTAAAATGACAGCGACTCAACATATGGTCTTGTAGGTCATATGGTCTGGGGAATGAATACATTAGAGTAAATCTGGTAGCTCTTTCTAGTATCATGTTCACCACTCCTACGCTTAATAACGTAAATCAAACACATGTTCATCTATGTGCATCTGGGTTGACCAGACCTAAGTTTGGATACAACACACAGTCAAACACACGTTTAATTATATACGTCTAATTTGGTCAGATATAACCATGAGGCACTTGCACGATTAATATTGGCAACAAGCAACGGCATCCTGATAGTCTAATTGCAACCTGACTCAGAGTTGATTGGTTCTTATTCGCAGGAATTAGCCTCAAATCACGAATGAGTTTTAGCCATCATCTAAAAATAGCTGAGAGTAGGTATGTAAACATAGCCAACGATCTACAAACCTAACACAAAGGTATGATTAATTCGAAGAGAATTGACCATTGTAGCCCTAATTTAGACGTTTGAAAATTTAGATTTTAAATATCTTGAAAACTTATATTTTAAATATCACAAAAATAATTACGATATTGTGTACGCTCAGCAGTTAACCATTAATTTTATTTTTCAAGTGCTCATACGTCAGAAAAATGCGGGTATAGCTTAGTAACATATTTTTATAGTAAATGGTAAAACAAATAATTCAGTAAGAAAGGTAATCATTAAAAGAGTTTATGCTTGAAGTAGGCAGTAAGATATAGAATAAAGAAGAATAACTTCCTTATTGAGTGACGTCTTGGAAGGAAAGGTGGCAAAGAGAAGGAGGCCAGAAATACCACGAATTCAACTGATTAGTGACCCTAAACAAGGAAAGAAGATGAAGTTTCAGGATGTAATAAAGGAAGCTGCTAATAGGACATGCTGAAGGACTCAGTTTTGACATGTCGAAGGACCTGACATCCAATAATTAAAAATTCAGCAATACACTCACTTTACAATGGTTAAAAGGAAATCCTTTAAACAGCGTTGATTGTTGATAGACAAATAGAGGTGCGTATACTGTATGGCAATGCCACCCCAATCAAGGTAGCTGCTGGCAATATCCTGATCTTCCTCGTGAAATGGTGTCGCCCCCTCCTGCTTGCACAGTTCCATCACCGCCACCACTGTGCCATCCAACTGCATGACAGGCTGAAGCATTACATGCGCAGTGTCGCTATGCTAGAACAATCAAGTAGAATAACACTGCTGTCATAATTATGCAATAGAACTGACAAATAATTTTCATCAGAAATAAAATTATGTGTTCTAGATAGAGCTTGGGATACCGATTACAAATCAGTTTTCAGTTTTTCTGTAGCGCATCTAGTTTCGGTGATGAGAGTAATTTACTACTATGGGAAAGTCATTTATGTATAGTTTCGGACAGTGGGTAGTATTGGATGGCTTGTGCTTTGGTTACCGTTATTTATTGTTCTTGCCTGCCTTTTACAAACAACAGTTACTTGAAGGTGCTCCTCGAGATGGCATCGATACTACCAAGTAGAAGAACGAGCCCAGAACTACCAAGGCATCCGTGGTAGGTCAATAGTGGAGAATCAAGTCATGAAGATTGAACTATCCCAGAATCGCAACAAAATGGCATCTAGATGGTTGAGTGCTAAACGGCTTGGGTCCCTAGCGATTTAGTGGTAGAATGTGACAGTGACAGTTAGAAACTTTAATCAACCCCTGGTACCTTAGATTATAATTAAATCTAAATAAAACGGGTTGATAGTTTTGATAGTGTTTCGGCATTTAGATTTCTTCAATTATTCTATGTGTTCAATTTGATAAGGTATATATCACTTTAATAGAAATTTAATAAGATTAACTAATACTTTAAGTGGTGAAGCTAAACATTCTCTGAACTTAAACGTAAAGAAAAACAAGATCAGAATCTAAACAGAATTTGTCAATTCAGTGCATTGTCAATATATTTCTGATTAGAGTACTTTCAATTTGCAGCATCTAAAAATCACAAAAAAAAAAGATGTATTTTTACCTTCAAGAGAAGCCAGTTTCTAAACCTGGGGCCAGGATCTCCTCTTGAGAATCTCAAAGGTTTCTTAGTTTGAGCCACAAATTGGGCTAGTGACACATCAGGACCAAGTATTTGAAATTTTCGCTCATCATTTGAGAATCTGGAATAATATAAGGCAACATTAAATATAATAAATAATAACTTAAATGATTACTAAGTGTCAAGCGTATAACCCGAACGGGTACGACGTGGTGCTAAAAAATATTAATAATAATTTCACACAAAAACTTATATTGGTAATAATGTAAACCTAGAATGAGAATATTCAAAAAAACATTTAAATCTCACAAACAAAGTTTCATAGAACTAAGTTTCACGTACTTACTATGCCTTATATTTTCCTACGCACTAATATTACATTTATTGAAACATATTTCATATAACATCAGAATGAGGCAGTCACACAGAACCCTAGAATTACAATCTATAAGACCTACCATGATATACAATCACTACTGCAACAAATTAAAATGGTTTTATTTTGTAAAATGTACTTTTCACTTTAAACAAATTACATACCTCACAAAACCATAAAGTGAACTAGAGTCTTATCAGAATAATATGTGATATAACGTAGCTTGCTTTGCTCAAATTATGTAGATCTATATAGGTCTTGAACAATTTGAAGTTTCTGTACAAAGGACTAAATTCTTCCTGAAGACTAACAGTAATCATTTTCATTAAGTACTGGGACGAAGGGAAACAACTTTTTCCAATTGCCATTGCTCCTAAGCTTTGAGTTATGAAGGAGTTTTTATTTTAGCCTTAATATTATAAATGTAATACTCCTATTCAAGTCCTGGACCAGAAATTTATATTCTTTTTCTCGTCAAACAATAGAATTGCTCTTGGAATTTAGAAGAATAAGTTGATAAGTGTATCCCTAAATCTAATTCTAAGCTGAAGAATAATTAATTTATTCAACCGGTTAATAACGTTACCAGTTGAGGAATAGGCGTCGCTAGCTCTTATTTATTGGGTGTTGGGTTTGGGGAAGGATTTAATCAGGTTCGTACTCAGTTTTTTGGGTCGAGAGGAGGAGGCGTAAAGGAGGGGTACTTGCAGTTGCTCGTGGTGACTACACCAAATTGAGTTGTCATTGTGTTTACATTAAATATTTTATGAAGCATTTTAAAGTGTTCTAACACATAATTCAATTTGTAGCTAGTAGAAAATTTAATAGACTCCAATAAGCTACAAGCCTAGATATTAACGAGAAACAAAAAGTATATATTACTAATCATACTTTCGGAATAAGGGTAGTTGAAACTTCCTTTCCTTGTTATGGTCCTGGAAATAACAAATTTTCCCTTAACATCAAAGAAATAATAACAACTTTTTACAAAATGAATAACAAATATGTGATATGATAACTTATTTAGCTATTGTATAAATTACCTTAATCATTAATGTATTTATCCAAACGTGTTTTTTTTACTATAACACCTGTTTATTTTATATTGATGCTATACAATATGTATTTGTGCACATGACAAATTGCAAAATAATTTAGTCGTTTTTGTGTCATACTTGATCTTAAGTAGGTTTGTAGTCTATGCAATGAACTAAAACTTCTTTCTACCTCACACAAGATGGAATTGGCAACACAAGTAGTAGACGAAATAATGTTTTGAAATTTGAGAACAAATTCTGTTAGTTAAGGTGTGTGTGGTAGTACTCGCAGTTGATAGTTGAAAACAGCAGGGTGCCAGGTCTTGAAAGATGGGATTGGTTAAATAAAACTATTTAATGACAGTTCTGAAAATCAACCGACTTAAGGAGAAACCTGTTGACTTGGCTACACAGGCTGGAGCTAATCATTGGAAATATTGAGGAAACCCAAAGAAAATAATTCCTTCTAGGAAAACTGAGGGTTTGGGAAGAAAAGGGAACTATTTACAAGACAAATATATATTACAGGGGGTCTTGTTTAGTGATTCTCGGAACTTAGAAAGTAAAGCATTGTTAACTAAGAAGTCAAGCTGCAAATTATATACTATATTATTAACAAAATATGTTGTACCAGCATTTTTAATATCGAAATAGACTTATTTACATACTCCATCACCTCCCCCTTATCCTCGACAAGAGCACATCCTGACAGATTCTAAGGCCCACGTTATAGGTAATAGAAGGGGGGGGTGGGGGGAATTNGGGGGGGGGGGGGAATTATTAAATTCTCGCATGTCCATTTTCCCCTTACAGTTTCTTTTTAAATATCCACTAGTACTTCTTATTGGTAATGAACCTCATGAACTGAAAATAATATTTAGTAATATTTAGTATATAAAAAATAAAAAATGTACCTTTACAGTTTACAAATAATAATGAGTTCCAATTCATTGTATAATTGAATATTGAATCTTAAAGTCCCTACCTGACGTCCTTTCCCAAATACACTTCCAGTTGCTCAAGATCCCTGTTATTGACTAGGTACAGTTTGTATTCTTCTGCCCCTACAGCTGAAGATACGCAACCTGCAAGTTCCCACACTACGCAGGCCTGGGTTGGATTCTGCTGCAAGGCCAGTGCCATATCTTTCAGCATTCGTTTGCTGTCCGCTTGCGCGCAGAACTGGACATGTGAAATCAAACAACACAAAAGTTTTATTTTATCTTCTTCATAACTACGCAGAACATAACACGTAATATCTAATAAAGTAGAACCCCACCAGAAACTATATCAAGACACAACCTCCCGAAATATAGGTTTTAGGGCCAGTTTCATAGTCAAATTTAGTACGCCTCAAGTGCGGCGCTACATCTAAGTACATGACGACACCTACCTAGACAAGAATGGAATGGGCCAGTTTCCTATGCGAGAACGGCTCATTCCATTCGAGTTTAGGTAGATGTCGTCTTGTACTTAGTGTAGCGCCACACTTGAGGCGTACTAAATTTGACTATGAAACTGGCCCTTAGTGTCTTGTATGATCGTATACAGAACCGCGTACGCATAACAGAGCAACATTGACATTACATAAGCATAATCAGAGCCTACTATAATCAGTTCCAAACTTAAATTGCAGTACAGACATTTAACGATACTTATCATCTCTTCCTAACCCTTTGGTTTCCTATACTCGATGTCCTTTATCCATTACCCTTCTAATTAAACGCCTTTAGAAGATGAGGTAGCGACAGTAGGTTGTATAAAGTAGGGTAAAGAAAAAGAGTGTATCTCTTGGGGAGAGAATGGAAAATCAAGAAATGCAAAATAAAATAAATAATAATAAATAATAAGTGTATAGATTAGAAGAAAAAAGAAAGATGCCAGCGAATACCTAAAGGAATTAGGGGATGTATAGCTTGGGCAGAGAGAGAGGGTGATCCTCTGAAAGAGAAGAGAGCATGTCGCAGATCATTATATCAAACAGAGCCTATGATGTGGGAGGAGGAAAGGATAGAGATTATTTTTAATGATGAGTGAATAATAGAGGGGAGTGGAGGTAGGGTGGGGGTGGGGAGTCTGAGCCAGCCCGGGAACCCTATTCGTCGAGAACACCAGTTTGACAAAAAAAAAAGTTTTGCTTTAAAAACTGCAAAGACACTGACCTTTTCTTGCGTTACCTACATCCGCACCTAAAAGTATCAGTGTGCTAATGAGCTGGGGCCCTAAACGTGTTTAAGTGCAATTAGAAAGTGGAAGGAGTAGATTAACGAGCAGGGTTGGAGGGGGAATGGAGCAATCTGTTATCGCCCTATTCATATAAAAAGGGGAGGCCAACAGGTTAAGCAAATCAGCAAAGGATTAAAAACAATTTTTGGTGGTATGCCTTAAGACCCCTTTTCTCATATTCTATAATATTTCTACAAAAGGTTTGGGTTTGGTTATACCTTTTTAGCACAGTGTCTTACTATTATATCGGACTATACGCATATAAACTAATTTCTCTAATGTGTCAGTGATAAAAATTTAAAGGTTAAATTTATAGGAAGTGTACCCGTATTTGTGTGGAAGGAGAGTGGAAAACTATTTTAGGGAAAACACTCTCAGTACATCCGACTGGGATCGAACCCCAATATCTCCGTCATCGGCAATATAGTCTAGTGCAAGGCCACTGAATCGGGTCGGCTATAAATGAATGCTTTTTTGAAATTATAATATTACATAAATTAAAATTAAAATGTAAACTTAGGTTAAAATAGTAGTTTTATATGTGTATAATTATTTTATCATAATATTACCTTCAACCGAGACAAGGATTGATTCCGATCATTTTTGCCTGAAAATGAGAAGTACATATATTTAGTAGAACTATGATTTAGAAATATAATATTATGGACAGATATTTTAAATTATTCATTTATGACTGGAGAGTTTCCCTTAAAATTAAGTACGTTACATAAATGCAGGGTTCCTACACAAAACCATGAAATTGTTTCCAGGACACTTCAAGGATTTTATAAAACTCCTCCAGGACAATTGTCTAAAGTAATCATGGCAAAATAAACATAATTTCATTACATATTTTATTTACTTAAAAATATATATATACTTTTTAATGCAGTATCCCAATTCCCCTAGCCTGCGCCGTTTATTATGTCTTAATATATCCGATGCTGCAAAGAGTTATTCAAATAATTAAAACATAGCATAAACTCAATGCAGATAATCATTAGTGAAATGTTGGTTGTCCCTTTCAAAGTGGCGAATTAAGATTCGGATGGATATATCTAGGTTTTGCAAATCTCTCCTTCAAGTAGTACTATGTATTATAACCTCACTAGAGGTGCACTACTGTAGCTATGGCAGTCATCACACCGACCCATCTCTCCCCTTCTATACGTCACCACTTTCAGGGTGTTCTTGCATTCCAAAGTTAATCCCCTAATCCTTTAAACTTTGTTGCTTGCTACACAACAAAAGAAAAGTTAGTCACCGATGTATTCTCCAAGGAATGATGATGAGTTTTGAGCCGGAGTGTAGGTGTTTTGTAGAATGACGTCCAAATCTAAAGGACAAGTACGATCTTTCTTAGTTACCTTAGGAAATCAGTATTTACAGTCAGTTGTGGCATTTTTATTTAGTTTATCTATTACTGTAGATATATATATATATATTTTTTCCTTCCTATATTAAAAAAATATTGTAATTTATTTTTATTTTTTCGGTACATAACTTTTACAGTCGATACTTGCGAAACTATTTAAATATATTGCATAAGGAAGTTCGAATTAAAATAAGTGCACCACAATTCGTTTTATAGAAGATAAAAAACCCAAGCAAAAGCTACACTTTGTTCAAGATAATAGGCTGTTAAAAAAATTGAAAATATCTTAAAAATATTTAATGAGTCAGAAAAATATGGCCAATTTTGGGGAAAAATAGTAATTTTTAAATTCAATTAAATAGAATGTACACACTGTATGCCTACTCTACTTTACAAATAGGCACTATTGTTAACCTTTTATGAACACCATGATAACAAGAACATTGTATTTTAAGACCTAAAAAAATCTGAAATAAATAAAACGCGAAAAACCACGTGTCCCTTTAAAATAAGCCATCCAGAACTAAGTTTTTTCTCTTTTATTGTTTCAGTAAGCACACAGGATAATAACAGATTAATCTGATTGGGTAGAGATGAGGAAGGTATCTAAGAGGAAGTGAACGCGCATTTGCGTGGAGTGAAGATGGGAAAACCAGAGTGATATATCATTTGTGGAAAACCGTTAAATATATATATATATACCCATACACACATTTAACGGGAAACCATTTTCAGTTCACGCAGACGAGATTAGAACCTTGACCTCCCAATCAAAGCAAATCAAACCAACGGCAAGCAACGGCTAGAGCACCACCACTGCGGGTAACTAAGCTTTGTAAACAAATATTTACTTCCTCTCGACACCTCGGAGCGAGAATATTACGATGGTCAAAAATTCGAAATCGAGATTTTAATAAATGTCGACGTTTCAAAACCCTCTGAAATAAAATAAATGTAGTTTTCACAATGTCGACGGTCTGACTGTTTGTACCTTGACTTGGACTAAAGCCGAAGCCATTCTATCAACTGGTCTAAGACTTTGTATCTGGGTCTTTCATAAGGTCCCCCTGAAGGAGTTTTGGAATTAGATATCCAACCCTAAATTTAAGGGTAGTTTATTGAAAGACAAAAAGAGAATATATCTATTTTCTCGAAATTCGCTTTATCGAGTTGATATATAAATACTGTGTATCATTATAAAGACGAAGAAAATTTTAATTTTCTCATAATTATGATTTTGAGGGTACTTTAGGAACATAGGGGAAATTCTCAAATTTTCAAAAATTTCCTGCAAATATTTGAGATACATAATCACTTATCATTGTAAAGTTGTAATACTATTAAAATAAAGATCAACATCTTTTATTTAAATATATTTTTATAAAACCAATAACCTCATTTTTCTAATAATATTTTTTACTAATAATAGGTTTTAAAATTTAAATAAACACTTTTATAAAATTTGTATTAACATTGTTTACTATGAATTATAAAATATATTACACAGCTACAAACAAACAAAAACTACAGTTTGAATAACATTATTATTAACTGATTTAATAATTTATTATATTTCATATTTTGAGTAAAACAACATTTTCCCGGATTTTTGTTATAATTTACCAAATTCTCGACGTATTCCCGTTTTTCCCCGATCACTTCTAATTCCTGGCTAGTTCCCGTTTTCCCTGATTTTCCCGAATGGTAGACACCCTGATAGAGCTTCTCACTGCTGAGCTAAGATCCGCCAGTATTCAAGTATTTCAATCTCCCGATGACGCATACACCATGCTCGTAAACAGAGTCATCAATCTATCACGTGAGGGCTTACGATCAGTTGTGGCCGGAGATGACAGACTTAATTGTGTTACTGCTAGCTCTTTCAAACAAGATCTCAGATTTCGGCTTGCTTGTTCTAGTAGGTTCACAAACGTGCCAAAGAAAAATGTTCAGTAGGCTATAGGAGATGTCACTGAAAATATTATATTTCTTCATGCAATAACGGGATGTGATACAACATCGACAATGTTTAGGAAAATAAAATGGACTGCAATAAATCTTTTTAAGAAAGAGAAGAAACTCAGAAGAGAGTTTCTTATTTTCAACGAACGGACATCCTCTGTTGACAATATTGCGTTTTTATTACTCGTATGAATGGTAGTAACTTCAACGATGGCATGGACAAGATAAGATACAAACTTTACGTTAGAACAATAGCAAAGCAGCCGATACGCACCAAGCTTGATTTGTCAGTCCAACCATCAACATCTGCTGCATCAAGATAGCACAGCCGGCGAGCTTTCCATCTGTTCAGATCTGGCTTGGCGCGGCTCTTCCCTCAACTATATAGGGCTGGGAAAATAAATATGGCTACCTTTTACCAGTACCAACCACATTACCACTTGCCCGAGTGTTTGCTTCTACTTATGTAATTGAAAATCTAAATGTGAACCTCATTGTGAATGCCATCGTAATGGTCTTCCATGCACCAGTATTTGTGGTGTATAAGTGTATAGCAACTGGAAAAAGACAACCGAAGTTAGTGAACAAGAAAGTGAAGATACAGTGGAAGAGCAGGACATCACCTCCGAAGCATTGCTATGACCACCGATTGCACCTCCTACTCGCCAAGCACGACGCTCTTGTTGAATAATTCATTGTTCAATAATGCAGTCCTCAATTTTTATAACATTATTAACCCGAAAGGGTAGTAAGACGCGGTGCTAATAATAATAATATAACATTATTCTGTATTTATGACGAGCTTCAGTAATAAAAACTTAACTAAAGCTACGTGCTACGTCCTTATCGTAGCCAACTAGATTCTGCTCAACCAACCATTGACATAACCGAAGTTGCTTTCTTCATTTCTGACACAAAATATATATACTTAATTTTTAGGGATTTATAACTTTTATGTGAAACTTTTTCAATCCCATCCCTTATAATAAAAGAAAACAGCTTCAGAAAATATTTGTTCGCCTTTCCACTAGGTATTGTGTAATATTAAACTGACTGTAAATTGATATAATCACATAAAATGCCCACACCTTCCTATGAGAATTTTACCAACAGTATAAAATGCATTTTTATCCAAACTGCATCTTTCTAACTACATTTATCTAGCCGCTAACATTGAAAACGTAAAAATTCTAAAGGGCAGCCTGTCATCCGCCATAGGAGATTAAGCGCACCTGGGATTTTGTGAGACTCAACGGTGCTGTGTTCCACGAAATAATTTGTACACGCATACCAATATTCAGCATGAGTTTCCGTTTTTCCCGCATCTTGCCTAATAATGAGTTTTTGTACTGGATTATATCGTTCTTATATAGGTAGGTAGGTGTCCATCCGAATCAACGACCGGGGGCTGGATATTGTGTATATTCTATTTATAAGCTAGTGTGCAGATACAATAATTTGATTGTTTAGAAAGTGCATATTAAAATTAATACCCAAATAAATAAATCACTTGAAAATAGTTGTAGATATTAATTATGATTTAATTACTTTTTATCTCTTAGTTGTAAGTAAGTATAATAAAGGTTATCTTATGTTAACAATAATACGGAATAAATACAAAGGTATAAAAATATACAAGTTTATTCAAGTTAACAAACTACCATATTGTATTACTAATGAACAGTAAAGATATATTTTGAAAACTTGGAATATTAAGAATGGGAAACTTTAGTTTTGTTACCATTAATATCTTTAACCTTCCCATTTATTAGTCGTCTAGTTTTTACAATATTACAAAATACAAAAGAGTAGGCCTAAGCTATGAAAATACAAAATACTGAAACTACAGATGAATAATGAATGTGTAAGTAGAAATATTAATCAACATAGAATATAATATACTCTCACTGTTCATAATATATTGCATGATAGTTTTTATTAGGTAAACTACACAATAAAATTGAATTATTAAAATGATAATAATACAACCTAGTTTTATATTAATGAATAATTCAGTAGCTTGATTAAAAACGTAAGGGGGTTTAAAGGGATTCAGACATACTATGAATTTCCTCAGATATCTTGGCGATTTCATCTACTGACTAACTAACTTTTTTCCTGTAAGCATTTTACTTGGATAAAAGAGTAAAATCAGCTTTCTAATTTATTTTAGCTAGGATAGCCATATTACTAGCTTCTTACAACCTAAATGATAATGTTCACGGACTTTTCAAATCCAGCACTTTTATTCTTTAGCTCATCCACAAACTCTTTTACCCATTGTCTCTTTAAATACTTCTCCTCGCTGGCTTGTTTCTACTTTAGATCATCAAGGTACTGGTGGTATCTCATGCTTGATGAATATGAACTTGCTATAAGTTCCTTTTATTATGACAAACTCACTATGTTTCTTATCTTTCAGTTCATCATACACTAATCTCCTTGCTACGAGACTTAAAAATGGATAGGATACATATAATTCGACATCTGGATATAATTTTAATAATCTTCCCTGCCTCTTAGCTATCCAAAATAATACAAAAACGAGGGACTTTGTACTCCAATCACAAACATACAACAATCAACCAAATTCCCACTTATTCCCGTGTTTTCCCGACCACTTCAAATTTCCGGCTAATTCCCGTTTGCCTGGATTCTCCGGGATGGTAGGCCCCCGGTCATGTTTATTACTGCTTTACTGACCTGTTTAATACATAGGGGGACAAATAATTTCCATGACAACCTAAAAATCTCAGCAAAATTATGAAAATATGAGAAATTCCATTACATTTCCAGGCCTGGAAGAAATATTTCTAAATTTCAGGTTTTCCATGAAGCGTAGGAACCTTGAATGCCTAAGCACTCGTTTCATTATGAAGACAGTAAGAAAAACGTACAAATATATTAAAAAACTCCTTTTTTAATCTATCCTCACTAACGTTCTTCACAATTCCCTATATTTGCATACATCCTTTGCTTCAGCAACATCCAAACACCAAGTCATCTATGCTTTTTTATTCTTACATTTCTTAATGTATCTCATTTTTGCACATTCGTTTACCCCATTTAGTAACTTCTTCCGTGGTCTGCCCGTTTCTTTTGATCCACACACTCTGCCTTCATATATTTGCTTCGTCATTCGATTCAAACTCATCCTCTCAAAATTCTCAAACCAACATGTTTCTATTATGATCTATTGGATTCCCTTTCAGATCTCACCCCTTCATTACTGACTCCGTCCCTATTCAAACGCATTTATTTTGTTCTTATGTTTCTACTGACAACCCCGGTTCACATACCTAAACAATGTTGGCGCTAACATACTTTTATATACTGGCATCTATGCCTCTATCGATATTATTTCATTCTTTGCAATAGTCCACATATTTCTAAATACTATTCAAATGATTTAATGTATACTGCCAAGCCTGGACTTCGGTGATCTGGGGCCCTTGGGCAGTTAAAAGAGTCAGCCCCACCCGCCCTTTTCTTTGTAACATCAAAAAACTTTACTTTTAATTTTGTTAAGATAATTCGAAATTCAAGTAAATAGGCAAATACCTTTGTAAGCATTTCAATATACACTGATATTTAACTACAAGTTTATGATTTACATTGCAACGTGACGAACTTTCTTTTCTGCAAAGGAACGTATGACCTCACTATAGTCCACATACTGCAGAATTTCTGACTATGTACAGCATAGAGAGCGAATTATGTCTGTTCTCTTTTGTAGTAAATCTCGAATAATACTCCCCTATATTAGCGCCAAAACGACCGTTCTGCCGATAAGTTTGACCCTGGTGTACACAAAAGTATCCAAAGGGCTCTTCCCGCACTTGGATAAATGATTAGACTGGCAAGCTTTTTTCCATAGTGCTTGTAGCTTTCCGGGGAAACTATATAACATAATTATTGTTTTAAACATATGCTGGAAGCTCGCCTATGTCAAATGGGGTAACCATTTTTCTTCCATAAACTACATCTTTCCTCCTTTTTTCATGATAATCGGTGAAGTTCTTGGGTCATCTCTGAAATCTAATGGAACTATAAATCCCAAAGCTAGTTGTTCCTCAACCATATTCTGAACTAACCCTTCCTGAATATATGGTATATGATACGTTCTCTATGTAATTGGCGGTATGAAGTCCCTGTATGGGTTCTATGTGGGACAATATGTGTTATCGTCAGGTTGCTTCGCTCGCGAAAGATTTCCTACGGTCCCCTTAAAACTGTTCCAATTGATTCTATTTGTTCAGTCAATAAATGCGCTGGTTTTGATGATAATTCAATTTTTTATTCCAAATTCTCTTTAACACATATTAACAGATTTTTTCTTCTCTCTTACACCTAGATATAGGTTTATTAGTGGCTTGCTTTGGAGTAGCAAGTCTTGGGTTCAAACTTTACACATGTACTTTTAATACTGAATCCACATAATTCTCGATGACGTTATCGTCGGCCAGCAAGTGTAGATCTACTACCCGATGATTCTTGGGAATTTCTACGTCAGCTCAGCCAAGGTTATTAAAACCTTTCGGAACCTCATGTTGACCCTGCCCCATCACTATTTCATTTATACTGCATTGCACTTAGAGTTTTTGATTATTTAAATTGTCGTCAGTGAACAGTGGTTAAAAAAAATCCTCTTCAACATTTCTGGTGCCACACATCGTCTAAGCAACATTCAAATATTTGGAACCTGAACATTTTTACTGGCACATATAGCGCCAATTACTCCCAGATTTATAGCTACTTCTGTCCTTTTGGTAGCCCCTTCAACATAATCTAACTACAATGTATGCTCTGATATATTCTTTATTTCCGAATACTTTAGCAGGAAATCCATTCCAATAACACCATCATTTTTAGAGTTTATACTACATCCTGTAACGTGGAACTTTACATGATAGTCTTCCTCCCCTATCTGCAAATCAATTTATTTTCATTCAATTTCCAAAATGCCCTGACAATGGCGAACTTTTGAAACCAACTCTCACTAATACTGGTCCCGTTGACCTAACGTGTCAGGACGAGCTTTGTGGGATGGATTGGTAGTGGAAAATATTTGTAGTTCTCGTTAATTGAAATATATTAATTAAAGCTAATAGTGTATAATAATTATGATGTAGGATTTAGAACTAACTAAAAGAGTCTGGAAAAGTTACCCGTTCCGTCAATACCCATACTCAACAGCCGGTACCCTGACTTGTTTTGATAGTATAACCCTATCTGTTTTCTAACATCCGACCTTCCAGCAGTGTGCTGTCGTTATCTAACTCGGTGACTTCTAAAATGTATTGAGGCATCCTCCAATGTACAGAACGGTGATTAAACTGTAGTATAATCTCCCCACATGTTGGTTAAACTTGGTATAACTCGATTTTGATCGGAAGAACAGTATTAAACATATTTATTTGTGAAGCTGAATTTGTGGATAACTTTAGACTAGACACACTATCAACTGTCATACAACTGTCTTACCCCCCCCCNCCCCCCCCCCCCCAACTTTTCCTCAAGGTCCAAAAATCACTGTTATGCTACCAAAAAGGAGGGGTGTTTCCCCTAAGACATTAGATTTGAGATCTGCTCGAGTGCTGAGTCAGGAGAGTTGAAAGTGTGAGTTCGTAGGCTTATGTCATAATTGCACGCGCTAGATTGGCTAAGGCTGCAAGCCATGTCAAGTAGATATTTTGCATGTTGGAAGCACCATTCTACAAAACTTAGTTGAGATGACAATAGTACATTACTAGTATTGAAAGACACCCTGTTAAACATAATATAAAATAGGAACTACATAATTAGGATAAAAAATTGCAAGCATTAGGCTGCGTTCACTTTGGATGCACGCTTGCGCAAGTATTAGGTTGCGCAAGCGTGCACAAGCAGCTTGCGTGTGTACGAACTGGTCACATTGGTTGAAACTAGGTGCAAGTAATCACTTCCAGTGAGCCGATTATTTTAAGAATAGGGAGAAAGATGGAAAATATAGCCGCATTTTCCTGGATCTCCTTAAGCAGCCAGATAAATTCTTTGGGTACTTTAGAATGATGCTAAGTGGCGAGTTCTTAAAACTGAAATTCAGTGTATGCCGGCCAATGTAGACGTGATTCTGAAATGTGTATGCTTGTTGCATAACATTGTTATTGATAGAGGCAGTGCAGAAGTGGATAGTTATGTTGCACAAAACCAAACACAGCTGCTTCGAGACTACCGGCCAAATGATGACTTGCGTAGATACAATAGAGCTACTGAAAAGGCAATTAAAATCAGAGATGCTTTTAAACACTAATTCAATACCTAATAAACCAAACATTGTTCAAACTTTCATAGGCTAACTACTAATAATGAAGCATAACTATTCAGTAGGTAATTATATTATTTTGTGATTTTTGTGATTGTTAAAACAATAATAATTAAGTTTAAGGGTGACCTGGTGGTCTAGGGGTAAGGTGTCAGACTTCTATGCTGGCGGCCGGGGTTCAATCCTCGGTCCCGGCAAAGATTTATCTGATTACCAAACCCTTCCTTCACCTCTGACAAGACATCTTGTGAATGTGAGGAATGCCAGGTCTCCACCGTGGTTCGGATTCCACGTTAAACTGTAGGTCCTTCATTTCATCTCACAATCACCCTACCATTACACATTTTCAAAACTATCATTACCTACTTGGAATATCCAATATGGTTCCTATCTCCGCACACAGTTTCTTTATAATGTCTCTGTTGCTATGGTTCTTAGAAGAGGCATCCCAGATGGCCCTTTTTGCTTCAACGCATGCTATTAGCATATAGATTTCCATCGTAAACACAAACACATAAGGACAAAACCTCTTGAAAATACAAGGGAAATAAAATAACTCTCACGTCGATACAGCAAGCGTGCATGAAGAAACAAATTTATTTGATCCGCGATTGCACGTGCACAAGATTGTACAAGCTTGCGAATCCAGTTCGCACTCAGTGTGACCAGCTCGGGCGCGCCAACACTGGTTTATATGGGTTTATTATAATTCTGTTTCTTCGTGCAAGCTTGCGCACGCTCGCGCATACAGTTTACTTGCGCAAGCGTGCATCCAAAGTGACCGTAGCCTTATCAACAAAACTACCTTAAGGAATCAGGAATAAATTAGATACATATCTAATAATATTTGCGTGTTCCAATAGCAGATAATTTTGTAAAAAATATCGGTGCTAACTATATTCACGTGGCAATTTAGCATTCAATTGATGAATATACACATATACTTACCTTTAATGGCAGTCGCATCAGAATTATTCTTGGGCTGCTGAGTCCTAAGAATCATCCATTGTTCTAAATGTTCTAGTTCAACTTCCTCTAGTACAAATTTCTCCAGGACCTCAGGATGGGATCTCAAGAACAAACATACTTGTTCCGCACTACACTCTATAACATAAGAACAGTGTTAATGGGCGAATTATTTATTATAATTAATATGTTTTAAAAAGAAAAAGATACTCGTTCATTAAAATCTCATAGCTATCCTTCCTAAACCTTGCTCCTTCTAGAATAATATAATTGAATCGAAGCACGACAGCCAGTACCGCTCACATACAAACGAATATAATCAATGTATTTGGACTGAAGAGAAAAGTTACAATTGTAAGGTCTGGTCGACATTATTGAATTATCTGACACCAATATGTAAAAGTTATGGGCTCACTATTACACTTCCACACCAAAATATTTGTGACTACTGGCTATCATTTTGTAAGTGAGGGATCTAATTCAGAGACTCAAGAAAACACGAACAATCACATATACTATTGTCAGTTTATTTGTCAAAGCGATCTGCTCTCATACATTGCCGACGAATTCGTGACACGTTCTGCCCCGGTCAACATCAACATCACGTGACATAGCTTGAGGTCCCTCACATACCTTGGCAACCGCCAGTTCATGACTCCCTCACAGGGAGCATGGGCCTACATGTGGATTGCACGAGAAATAACTCACATTTAAGATGCTTGGATTGAAACTACAATTATTAGTTGATCGGTGATAGTTGAACTTACAATAGATATCAACCTCTTTCAGAGTAATATCACTAAGCTGAGAGCTTCACACAATGCAATGGTTTTGAATATGAATAAGAACCAAAAACCAATGTATTTATTTTATAATGATAACCACATGATTTAGTAATGTAACTAAATATAAATAAATACCATTTATGTATAATCTGGAAGATTTAAATAAATACGAGTAAATTTGTTTGCTACTTTCTAAATTTTTATCGATTCCCTCTCATGCATTCTCTGCATTGCTACAGTTTTAAGTTGTAAATAAATATGTAGTCTAGAACTAAAGTCATTAGTCTTTACTCATTCATTACAAACACAACAAATTTGAACACCTGCACGTGAGCTTTAAACACTTTGACAGCCTCATCTGGTGATAGCATTTATCTGCCGAATGAAGAAAATATTTTCCGAGGAGTGGATCAATTATTTAAATATGTTGAAAGAATAAATTTCTATCTGCCGCTCTTCTATTCGTAAAGCTTAGTTGGGAGCAGGCGTATACTCTCCGATATTAGATCTACAAAAATGACACTTACAATACACACTGTATTAGTAATTAAAATGAAAGAAAAGGAGCTAGCAAGTAGTTGTGTCCCTATTTCGTTCTATAAGGTACTAGTATATTTCCGCTTATTCATGTATCAATATATACTGTGTTCCTAAGAGGTATTACATATTGTAACAAGATTAGTGTTTTAACAGTGGGACCAGCGTGCTCTCATTGTTTACCCTGGCTGCGCTCCTTGTTCTCTCTGTCTCCCTCCTTGTCTAGCAGATAGGCAGCGACCTTCTCACTTGACTGTGGGATTAGAGGGGCCAAGGGGGTGAGGGGGGAGGACGGAGACACGTCTGGAGGGGTCTGGATCCCTTTTATTATGGATTTTTAACTCTAGAAATGGAGTATTCCAGACCTTTAGCTGTCACCACCCCTATATAAACACGCTCAGCAATAGCCGTGGGTATTCAGTTCTTGACTAATGAGTCCGGGAGTCTCCAGTGCGAGTGTGTGTACCGGTGTGTACATTGTGTGAGCCGGGAGTGGACCAGCGAGTCCAGTGTCAATCAGCGAGTCCTGCAATTGTGTTTAGCGGGTCACCGCCGTGTATCGTGTGTGAGACAAGTTACATTTGTTGTTATTGTGAACTACTGTGTTATTGAACATTTTTGTGACTGTTTTTAAATATTTAAATAGTTATTAGGTGTTTTATAGTTGTTAATTTGTTTATTCAATTTATTTACATCTCTGTGTGCTCTATTAGTTTAATTAGGCTACAGACTTGATTAGGGCTCTTTTATTTTACTTTATTACTTGTTTAGTTATAATTAATTTATATATACAGTTAATCAGAGTGTGTATCTAAGTGGTAATTTTAATAATCAAAACCTTAAATATTCCGTGGGCATTTTTATTCGTGTTTGGTCGGCAACCTACCCCAATATCTCTAAAAGAACTCGTGGTTCACACTTTCTGCTCTCATTGTTTACCCTGGCTGCGCTCCTTGTTCTCTCTGTCTCCCTCCTTGTCTAGCAGATAGGCAGCGACCTTCTCACTTGACTGTGGGATTAGAGGGGCCAAGGGGGTGAGGGGGGAGGACGGAGACACGTCTGGAGGGGTCTGGATCCCTTTTATTATGGATTTTTAACTCTAGAAATGGAGTATTCCAGACCTTTAGCTGTCACCACCCCTATATAAACACGCTCAGCAATAGCCGTGGGTATTCAGTTCTTGACTAATGAGTCCGGGAGTCTCCAGTGCGAGTGTGTGTACCGGTGTGTACATTGTGTGAGCCGGGAGTGGACCAGCGAGTCCAGTGTCAATCAGCGAGTCCTGCAATTGTGTTTAGCGGGTCACCGCCGTGTATCGTGTGTGAGACAAGTTACATTTGTTGTTATTGTGAACTACTGTGTTATTGAACATTTTTGTGACTGTTTTTAAATATTTAAATAGTTATTAGGTGTTTTATAGTTGTTAATTTGTTTATTCAATTTATTTACATCTCTGTGTGCTCTATTAGTTTAATTAGGCTACAGACTTGATTAGGGCTCTTTTATTTTACTTTATTACTTGTTTAGTTATAATTAATTTATATATACAGTTAATCAGAGTGTGTATCTAAGTGGTAATTTTAATAATCAAAACCTTAAATATTCCGTGGGCATTTTTATTCGTGTTTGGTCGGCAACCTACCCCAATATCTCTAAAAGAACTCGTGGTTCACACTTTCACGCGTGAATGGCCTGTGACCCTTCCAGGTCACGTGCGCCCCACGTTACACTATATATATATAAGTATTAAATGGGAAAATGTAAAAAAAAAAGTTCGAATGATAGTTTTTTTTTCTTCTAAAACTGACAACCGATCAACATCAGTCTTGAAGATCATATTGTGGATTAACCAGTGGATATATAATTATATGAGAGCTGATCTGGTAATATTGTCTTGCCGTCACTCACCTACACTACTTGCGTAAATGGCGTATGTTGTATATTTATAAGCTTACAAGCTATTAATGTATCAATAGGTTTATTGTTAAATAAAAGTGGTACACTGGTAATTTCCTAAGTCGTTCCTTCGTTTATATATATATATATATTTGTTTCCATCACTATTTCGTGAACCTCTACTTTATTTAGGAAAAAAAATGTTTGTCCACGTAGTTGTATAAAATTTGTCCTAAATGTCAGCATCAAGGTCGTAGGTGGGGGGTTTCAAACAATATCAAAATTAAGGTACAAGTATAAATTACGTGCTACCATAAAAAGCACTTCAGAGAGCTTCTAGATGTGATTAATATTCAGAATGTTTACTAGCTTTCGGCAGTGATGGTCTTATGTTGTCATAAAAAAACCTTATAGAGGTGTATAATATTCAGAATTCGGTCTAGCCTCCGGCAGCTATGGGGTTATGTTGCCTTAAAAAAAACTTCAGATAACTTCTATGTGTTCAATATTTAGAATTTTTCCTAGCCTTCAGCAGCTCGGGGATTATGTCGCCATAAAAAACACTTCAGATAGCTTCTAGAGGTGTTTAATACTAGTCTTCAGTCGTTAGGGGATTATGCTACCATAAAAAGCATTTTAGAGTACAACACTCATAAACATAAATGTTGATTGGAAGGAACAAAGTATAATAAAAATGTACAAGTTTAACAAATAAGTTTATTAATATTCAAACCAGTCAAAAGCAGGTACATAAGACTAAAGGTATAAATTATTCAAACAATCCATTGCTTAAATGAGAATATAAAAGGTTACAATAATATAAATAGCTCGACAAGGGAACATCAGGTGTGAAGCACCTAGGTACCTACACCCTATAACCCATGCACATGTCATAGGTACAAATAAGAAAACTTTTAGTTCGTTAAAGCAGGACAATTACTAGTTCATCAACTAGGATTAATGCCAGGTCGCCACTGTGGTTCGGATTCCACGTTAAACTGTAGGTCTTTCATTTCATCTCACAATCACCCTACCATTACACATTAGCGTAAGTGTGTATAACCCGAACGGGTAGTAAGACGCGGTGCTAATAATAATAATAATAACTAGGATGAAAGGCAGCAGCTCTAAGGCAATATAAACAAGTAGTAGTCATAAAATCCAATTACAAGTTTATCATACATAACACTACCTCAGCTTGCTGGCTGTGAGGCTTTCAACTAAAACACATAATTTCAAATATAAAGAACTAAGCCACACAAATTTAGTCCTAGTTTAAGGAGCTACAAGGACAGTAATTAACATGAGCTAGCCAGTTTGAGTTAACTCCATAGAGTTAGACATTTCAATGTTATAAGCTCTTAAAAGAGAAACTATTATTTTACAACTAGTAAAAGGCTAACTACCAGAAATATAGGTGCTAAACATACTACGGCCGGTCAGTTCCTAATTAGTACTGTCTAAGCAATCAATAGTATATTTATTCTGTTACCCTGAAATAGGTATAATAATACTAGGAAATATAGCGATGTTTGACTAACGCTAAAGGCGTCCGTACACAATAGACAACACTCCGCGGGGCACTACTGTATACGAGTAGCACTTCCACAGGTTGCGTACCGCAAGCTAGTACACAGTTAGACACATCAGAGACAAGTGTCAGTTACAGATCCAATTAGGTCGTGTAACAAAGCAATAGATAATCTCTGGTGTCCTCTATTATTTAATTATATTCTTTAAACTAGCCGCAGCATGGACATATATTCTAAGGAGCCTAATCTTGACCCTAATATTTGCGACTAAGCCTAATAGATAGAAAAATAGAGCATAAGGCCCACTATTATAAACTATGTCTGGTGGGCATAGGTAAATAAATCAGTAGTACTTTGTGTTTTTTTTCGAACACCCCGATTATATCAGACGCCTTCAAACTGGCCTAATACTATGAAAACCCCAATATTCAGTCTCCCATCCGACAATCTACCAATAATACATTTTCTATGAAGACTGACCGACCACCATTGTTGTTCAACCAAAAGCATATTATGGTATAATAAAGAATTGTATTTCACCTAAAATAATATTTTCAAATACTTAACATATTCTTGTAAATTGCAAAAAAAATCACTCTATTGAATAAACCAACCAAGTAAATTTACTCACAAATAAATGTAAAATCGGCTAAACGTGGGACTTATAGCCAATGATATTAATCTTTATGTGGATGGAATGAGCTGAAATATATCTTCAATTTTCAACCCTGCAACTGTATTATAATGCGTACTCTACAGGCCTAGACAAAGTGTCAATCGTGTTTCTAACTCTGCAGCTTCAAAACACCATCAAACATAAATGTGAGGTGCAATATATCCATAATTATTTTAAAATACATTTGAGCCATTCTTATAATTCATTTCACATAATATACCCATGTTGAACATACTATACTTGGGTTTGTCGACCACTTGTACCACCTAGCCTTCTAAAAAGGTTTGTTTTAATTTTGTTGACCACTTTTCTGTCGATCGGTTGAACCTACTCGTGTCGACAACCTGTACCACCTAGCCTTCCAAATATTTGTTTTAATTTTGTCAACCGCTTTTCTGATGATCATTCGACCTACTCAGCGTTTCAAGTTTTTGTCGACCACTTGTACTGCTCCCTAAGAATTAACCTACATAGGCCTTAAGCAATAACTATTTCACCTATTTCACACAGCTAAATAAAGGTGAATTATACAAGCGCTATTTTAAAGAAGATATTATTTTCAGCAGAATACTTGTGATTTCCCGTTTGGGTAATCTGGGCCTTTCTAAAACGATCATGCCTAGGCTACATTATGTTTAGGGTTGTTAATTTTGGGGATTATTTTCATACTATCCTATTATACTCGGTTTTATTTAAGATGGCGGCAAATGACAATCCCACCCCGGCGTAATATTTACCTCAGGCCGCTCCTGAACTTTTGACTCTGAAGACAAGACAATGTTTAGTGTAACGTGTGCGATTAAATTATATAAAATATACTTAGTCTTTAGCCTATTTAGGTTTTAAAATGGAAGGATAAGTTGATAGTTATTTAATATTTAGTGTGTAATTTTAAATATGGGGTGTCGTGTGAACAAAAATCAGTGAATAACATAATATTACGAAACCGTTGGCAAAAGCTAATACAAGATATAAGGCAAGACAATTTTGACTTACTTCATTCTTCCCTTATTTATAATGATAGCGATGTGACTGACTTTGATTGTAATATAAATATATTGTAAATTAAAAGAAATAGAACCACAGAGATGCATATGAGAATTGTTTTATACAAAAATGTCTTCGGTTAAGCAAAAATATTGATAATTTTGAACCATTAAATAAGTCGGTTTTCATACAATAAACCGGGGGTGATAAGAAGCCGTCTGTAATTCGATTGTAATTTTTTTATAATTGCTACAGGTTGATTAGGAGATCGCAGATAGTCCCGTGAACGCTGTGCATTCAACAAACTTAATGTTATGCATTCAACAAATTGTACTCGACAAACTTCTTGTTCTTAATCTTTTTCGAGCCTGTGATTTTTGATACGACGTCCGTATTTTGCGCCCCGCAAATTTGCCACCTTGGGATGTAGCCCAATAAGCCTACATTTAAAATATCCCCCAGCTAGGAACTATAATGTTCCAAGTAAAGTATGTGTAGGTACAGGGCATTTTACAAAAAGTTGTTAGTCTCAAAAGTTAATCTTAAATAAAGCCTGTCAAGAAGAATACCTATAAACGCTATATTATGTCACATTTTGTGCGCCCATAAGTAAAATGCCTCATACAGGAAATAAAAGTACTGTTCATTGAAGAAAAACATAACATAGGCTACAAATCTGTGAGGCCAAACAGATTCAAAAGGGCTACCTACTAAGTTTAATTAAACCCGTAAGTAGTTTAAAGACCTTAAGTTATATTTACTAAAACCGCATACAACGATAATATTATTTAAAAAAGCTTTGAATGGGTATGAAGGTGAAACTTATATGGGTGATGCATCCTTTTAAAAATTATTGATTTCTATTTTATTTTAAATAAATACCTAAACTACCAAATAAAATATTGGTAAAACAATAACGATATCATGCAAAATAGATCTGCAATAAAACAAGAGTTGATCTTATACCAGTAGATTTTTGTCAGGCAATAGGCCTAATATTTAATGAAACAATTATAGCTTAGCATAGAAAAGAGTGACTGACCTGAAGCCATTAGTTTTAAATAATATATTTTACATGAGATTATAACTTTACTAAACAGCTCTATCACTTCCGACTGAGTAAAACATCTTGTCAACACAGGGGATCGAGATAAACTGGATGAATCTTTACAGGACATGACGTATTGTTACATCGGAAAGATAAAAAAAAGCGGTTAGATAGTGGTATACCAGTCTAGTGCAGATACTAAGATACCTATTACTTTTTACCCTTACCATTAAATTGTTGATAAAACATTTCGGATAAAAGAATATTATATATAATAAATAAGCAAAACCCACCAACTGAAAAATCCATTATTGCATTTCCCAAACCCCAGTGTTTGGAAAAATAAATATTTAGCATAAAATTAGCGACAGTTCCTCATACCACCAGAAATACATAAACGCTTGAGACTTCTAAATGTTGCTCCTGGCAATGAAGAGACCGATGATTTGATTAATACTTTATTAATTGTAATACAGTATGGTTGTCTACATTTAGTATACGCAATCTATTGCATATCTTGATTTTCATCTGTTGGAATAATGTACAAGTCAAATTAAATATTATTAACATTTGTATTTGATTCATAAATTCAATAACACTGGTGCCCATGAGTTTTAGTGTAATGAATGGTTTAGTGATTTCATCAATAAGGAAAAGAAAGCGTAGTGATGGGATTGCAATAATAATTATAATTGCAGGTGTAGTGGTTCAAATAATTTCAATAGCATGCCCTTTTAATAAATTACGATGTACTTGTTAATTTAATAATAGAGTTTATATTAAACATAATAAAAGTATTATTAATATATTTAGAATTATTAATGCATGATCGCGGTGGAAGATTAATTGTTCCATAATGGGTAAAGCTCAGTAATGAAAACTTAAGTTGACTCATGTTGACATGTATAATATTTTTAACAAATGGATTTTTATATACATGGGGCCTAAATCCATTACGCATATTCTGCCATATTTGTATTTAAATTGATAGTATAGTTAATTCAAAATAAGAATGTTATATAGGTGGAAGGTTGATTTAATAAATTATTCAATGGAGTTTGAGAGGTAAGATGCTTTACTAATTTGTCAGTTAGTATATATATATATAGTCTAGTACGGCGTATGGGAACAGCACCCTGATTGACTGAATTTGGTCACGTGACCATGCCTCATGCCACCAATACGTGGAATTGTTGAGCGACGATATTGTATCTAAAAACTTAGAGCGATAGATCGCGTTCATAGTATAGATAAAAATCGTAGTTCGGTACGTTGCAAATAAAGAGGTCGAGAACCTTCCGATTAAATTAATATCACTCCTAACGATATGAAAAATGCGACAGCACGACTTCAAATTTGTAGAGATGTCTACTTCAAATTGGTTCAAGGGATTCCCGTAATTACAGTAATGGGGAGAAACGGAATCTATCGACATCATTTACTTTCTCGTATCGAGAGAAATTATTGTAATCGTGTAGGGAAAAAAAATCAATCACTAGATTATGATGAATATTTACGTTCTACGCTTTTCCGGCCACGGATCCAGATGGGTTTTATGGATTTTAATCAAACTTTATAAATGTACAGATTTAACGGGGATTTTTTTTTTCTGTCACTGGCTTTCAAATCAAGCGACAAGGGAATTTTTGAAATACAAAGCATTCGAAGACGACTACCTGGTTCGATTTGGTCAAATTGGATATCCAGCCGGCGGTCGTTCCGCCAAACCGCACCGCATACTTGGATTTTGGGAAAAAATTCAGTCGCGTGGTCGTTTACTCTCGATCGATTGCACAGATCTCAAATTATTTTGGAAAATGGCTCTAGCGTTTGATTTAAGTTTTATAACGCGGGAGTAGTGACGAATAAAACATGGGGGGAAATTATATTAAGGGGTGTTTATTGATGAGATGACGGTTGTCTTCTTGACAAAGATGATAGAAAAAACCGATACTTTTCAAGATTCTCCAAAGACGTCCAGAACGGATATCCGGAAGGAGTTTTCCGTGATAAATAAGAACGCGTTTTTTTTACAAATAAAAATATCGTACGGGAATTTTAAAAATAACTTTTTGATGAAATTTCAGATATAGTTTGTCTGGCGGATAAAGGGAGATTTGAATTATTTTCAAAATTGGCCGGGCTTAGTTCAAAACGGGTAACCGGTAATAATCTTTAGCGATCAATAAGGGTACGTTTTTATCTTTACCGAATACAGATAACTTCTCGATTACATTTTGAAATGCGTCGCTATAGTTAAACACATCTGTTTGAAATTTACAGAGAGTGAACGTTTATTCGAACGGATTTAATTACGACAAACAATTTTATAAAATTTGAGATCTTTATGAATTTGGTTTTAAAGTTGAGCTAAGATGAGAATCGGGTAGTAGTCTCTCGCTATAAATAAAAGCAACGTTTAATATTCTTTTACAAAATACACATAGTATTAAGGGAATGTCACTGATAAATTATTACCGGAATCTTGATATCCGTTTAAAACATTCAGTTTCGAAACGTGTACACGAAGAATTGGTATCGTGACTAAAAAGAGGACTCGGTTCTTTTTTTAAGAGTAAAATGTATTACCACTTCTGTAACATGCCATAATACTATTTAAAAAAACGATCGCACCAATTCAAGTCTCACGTTGTAGCTTTTGCCACAAGCTAACCATAACCAATTCGATAACAACAGACTTACCCTCTTGTACTGACACCGTCTGCTGCTGGCCAACTACACACTTGACCGGCTTATCGAAACACACACGCCTGAACAAGACGACTGACCACGAAATAATGTGACTGCCCCTATTCAACTCTCAAAGACATCTTCCCCGAACCAAAGATTTTCGGTTGGAAAGAAGACACTCTTTGCCAGTGCCATAGTTTGTTTCTACTCCAGTCTAGAAGCTTGTAGAACACTCCCGTCTTGTGTATGTTCTTTGGTTTTCCTCCCCTCGTCATCCCATCATCCGCGTTCTGTGTTTTAACCGTATAAAAGAGTTACCATGTGAGTGAAGTGCCAATCTTGGACTGGCTTTGGTAATCGCTTGAGCAAGTGAAGGCTTGGTAAACTAATAATGTTAGCAAAATTCTTTCTCGGCTTATAATCTTTTATTTTCAAAATCCTTTTTCGGCATAATGGACTTAAACTTTGATTTTGAACAAAAAAACAAATATCTAATGATATTATTTATAAATATATTTCTTACGAACTTAGTATTTACCTCAAGTATAAATGGACTTAAACTTTGAACTTGAACTAAAAAAAGGAATATCTAAAGATATTATTTATAATATGTTTTATATACTAAATATTTATTTCATGTATAACGGACTTAATCTTTGAACTCTAACTAGAAAACATATATCTAGTAATATTGTTGATAATAATACTCCTTGTTGGACTTAAGGTTTATCTCAATGATAATAAACTTATGCTATTGGATTCTAACAAAACAACAAATATCTAATGGTTTTGTTGATAATAATATTTCTTGTGTATTTAATACTTGTCTCAAATATAATGAACGTGTGTTATGGGACTCCAACGAGAAAACTAATATCTACTAATTTAAATAACAATTCCTTTTTTGGACTTAAGGCGGCTTATATCTATTATATTGAACTTTAATGTTATTGGATACCGTTTATAGAGTAGTGCTATTAATATTTCACTTCCAATGTTTACATATGAACTTAATGTATCGGGCGCCATCAGCGCTAGTAAGAGATCAACAATAGCCGCCTTAATAACTTAATTTATGGTTGGTAGTTTAAGTGTTGGCAATTTAAATGTGGATTGCTCTAGCTAATGCCAACGTAAGAAATCTGATAATTTTAGTTCTAAGTTTTTTTTCCCCCTTTTTACGGGAGGGAGAAATGGAAAGATACTGACATACATAATTTTAATTATTTTTGTAAATAACATGAGCATTTGGTAGAGGTTGAATTGATGAGTCCTACATTGTTCTTTTTGCCTAACTGTTAATTTTGTTAACGTAATTAGTGAGATAATCACTTATACATTTAAGGTGCTCTTCACATGAGGCCATGGTATTGAGATTACAAAATATTGTATTTTTTTTTCTTTCTTTGGATTATTTATTTAAATTAATTGTTGTTCATATCTTTTGAATATCTAATAAACAACTCTTGTTAATTTTTCTACTACCTCTTTTTACACATTCATCTTTAGGTATAATATGCTAGCTAAATTGTTGTGTTGTAATCGAATTAGGGATATAGTTATATTCTTGTTTATAGTTAGATATTGTTGAGGTTGGCCGTGGGCACGCGTTCCGCAATTGTTCCTAATTGCGTGTGTTGGGTATTATTTTATTTTTTTGCCCAGCTTTTTCTGATATTCTTCACTCACTCAGCACACTCTTTCTTTTTGTTGATTATTTTTTTTGTATTTGAACACTTGAAGTTAGGCGTTAGGGTTATTAATAGGGTTCAACGTGGACACGAGATCAACTCAATCACTTGAAACAAATTGAGGCCGGGTTCGGCCGCGAAGGGAAGTAACTAATGTAAGGTAACTAACAAGTAGAATGCCTCGTGGATGAAACTTAATACCTTGAAATGGATCCAATGAAATGAGGCTGTAAGAGAATACAGGTGTATTAGTAAATAACCCTTTGAGGTTAAATTGGTGCTAGTGAGTGATTGTGCAGGGTTTTGGGTATGGGGGAGGGTGTGTTTAAAGTATGATTGTGGATTGTGGGTGAATTACGAGAGACATTTTCCGGGAAAGGGATTGGAAGGATTTAACTTTCCCTGGGATTTGGTGGTGGAATGGATGGATACATTTCCATTCCCCATCTGGGGCCAACAGCGGTGCCAGTATTATTCTGACTCATAGAAAACCTAGTCAGCTATCCCAGTGGCGTCCGGCCGTGACTAAGGTAGTAATGGCATGAAATGTGTGATTGTGTGAAGGTAGGGTCTAAGTTAGGGTAGTAGTGTCGTTCTGGCGTAGTTGATTGTCAAATATTGGTTTATTTCTATACTACATTGAATGATATGTCTAGGGGATTTTTTATACATTTTTTCTAGGCTTATCAACTAGGGTTTATATACATTAAAATTTTTGTTGTTTTCTTTTAAGTTATAATAGACATTTATATAGAATTAATAGATTCTCAACTACGCCAGCCTGGGTCATTTACGGTGTCGTGGTTCAGTTGGGTCATACTGTCCGAGTCCTCTAACAAGTTCGTTCTCGTGCGTTTCAGTCTGATCATAGAATTTTTTGTTTCTCTCTTGGTATATTTCTTGTATTTGGCGGCCGTTTGTCATCGTGTTCATGTCGGCATTACTAATGTATCTGTCTGCCCCTGTGAGTGTCCTTAGTATTTCCTTTTGTACTAACTGAAGTTTGCGATTGTGTGTTTTGGAGGCATAGCTCTATAATATAAAGAATGATAGGTTGAATTATCTTCTTGTATAGTAGTATTTTAGTGGGAATTGAGAACTGCCCTCCTCTGAACAGTGAGTACAGTTGTATTAATCTAGCCATTGCTCTTTTATTGGTCTTATCCGTGTGACTCCTCCAGGTGAGTTTCCTGTATATTGTGATCCCAAGGTACTTGACTTCGTCTTGGAGTGGGATCTCTGTGTCAAATAGGGTAAGTGGGGCGGGTAGCGGTTTCCTACCTTTAGCCAAGATTACGGCTGCTGATTTGTCGGGATTTACTTTAATTCTCCAGTTGGAGAGCCAGTACTGGAGGAGGAGGAGGAGGAGGTATTGTTGCGTAGTCTATGTTTCTATTAGCTACATAGAGCATGGTGTCGTCGGCGAAAAGTCTAACCTGAATTGATCGTGAGTGGGAATGTCTGATACATAAATGTTATATAAGTGCGGTGCTAGTGATGAGTCCTGCAGTACCCCTGCTTTAATAGTGTGTGTCTGCGATCTCTTGCCGTTCATAGCCACCTGGAACGTACGCCGCCTGAGGAAGCTGGCTATCAAGAAGATTGACTATTTTGGGTAGTTGAATTTTATTAATTTCTGAATAAGGGAAAAGGTGCCAAACCTTGTCGAAAGCTTTCTCAACGTCTAGGAAGATCGCTATTACGTATTTCTTTTCTTTAAATACGTTAGTTACTTTTTCTACTGTGTTTATTGCGGGATGAGTAGTGGAATGATGGAGTCTAAATCCTAACGGAAAGTTTGGAATAACTCCTAGCCTATCGTTTTATTGTTTTTAGTCTTTTGAGAATTAATCTCTCATATACTTTGCTCAAGGTTACTAGTAGACTAATCGGCCTTCTGTTCTGAGGGAACATCGGGTATTTACCAGGTTTGGGGATTGTTATTACCCTAGCCAGCTTCCAGTCAGTTTGGAAGTAGCAGAGCGTCAGTAGTGCGTTTAGTAGTGCCCATAGCGCTATTACCGCTCTCCCTGGCAATTGTTTTAATATTTCGTTAACCAGGTGGTCGTGTTCTGGCGCTTTTCTCCTAGGTAGGTACTTTATAGTGGTGGTGAGCTCGTCCAGAATGATTACCTCTGCCTGAGGCCGTTTGGTCCTTCCAGATAGTCCCCGACTATTCTAGTCGCGTCTGTGGTAAAATCGTGGTCTTGTGGTTCGTCGTTTGGTTTGAACTGTTTCTCTAGAATCCCGGCTATGGCTTCAGCCATCTCTGTGCTTTCGTAGACTATGCCATGTTACCCGTGGATAGCTGGTATGGTCCTATTTCTGGTAGTCCCCCTGAGCTGTCGAGTTACTTTCCACAACTTGTCTCTGTCAAGTGCGGCCTCAGTCACGTAAGTGTCCCATCTGTTTCGTCTGTTGTCCTTGACTCTCCTCCTCACTTGGGCTCTGAGTCAGTTGTAGGTCATCCTGTGATGAGGAGTTCTGTAGATCTGCCAGTCCCTCCTCGCTTCCCGTTTTCGGGCTATATGAAAGTCCAAATCCGGATGCTGTTGTCGGAAGTCGTGTTGTATGGGGCTCCTAGTGATATTTATCCTTTATGCTTATTGCACTGTAGTCGTGAATAGTTCTAGTGTAGCATCAGCCTGTTCTATTTTACCCATATTTTGCACTTCAGGTAGAGTATCCTCTAGTGTCCTCCTAAACTCGTCCCAGTCACAAGTTTCTGTTGTTTGTTTGAGTCCTCTTATCTCTAAGTTTGTGACAGTTTTAACTTCACACAATATAGGATTGTGATCATAATCCAGTTCCTTTAGTACCATCATATCCTCAGTGGTTACACCAATGTTGGTCAATGCCACGTCTATGATATCGGGTCTCAGTAGATAGTTAGAAGGATAAAATGTGGGCTCGTCTGGGGCAACAACTACGTAGTCGTGTGCGTCTGCATGGTCTGCTAATATTCGTCCGTTCCCGGTGGTTAGTCGGCTGTTCCAAATGTTTTTTTTAAATTAAGATCGCCCGCCAAAACAGTTTGTTGAAGTGTTTGATCTCGTCTAAGTCTTGTGGTAGTAGCGTCTTAGTCGGGGTTTGTATATGGCCGCGAACCGGACACTCCCAACGCTAGTATTTACATCTATTCCGGTAGCTTCAATATTTTGGAGATTTTGAAATTGATGTGGGTAGTGAGGTAGGTGGGTCTTTATCAAGATGGCCGTGCCCCCTCCTTTGCCTCGGGGCCTATCATTTCTATAAATAGTGTAGCCATAAAAGGAGATATTTTTTCCTGGATTTAGATGAGCCTCATTTATTAGGGCAATATCTATTAAGTAAGTTTTTAAAATATCTTCTAGTTCTTTAGCTTGCGTGAGTATCGCGTTCGCGTTCCATATAAAAACCCGAAGTATGTCTTTCGTCAGCGTCACGTTTGCGTTAGTCATAGTCGGTTGAGAAGTATTCGGTCACTCCTCTAGCAGTATCATCAGTTTTTCAGTCTTGTCGGTCGCCTCTCTGAGTCTAGTAAGGTGTGGTCTGAAGTGTGCGAGTATCTTGAAAATATTTAGGTCCTTGAGCAGGTTGATGAAGTCTTTTATATCTGGGAGTGGGGAAGTGGTGCTTTCTTGTTGTGCTCGTCGGTTGCAACCCACCGTAACATCGGTATAGGAGCGGTAGATAGATGCGGCCTCTGCGGTTTGCTTAGCTGATGGGACCGGGTGTGTTTGGATGGTCGGAGGGACGATTTCACGGGTGCGAGGGTTAGGAGAGTAATTACCAGTGGGTCACTTTTGTCGTGCGTTGAGTTTGTTGGCCTCCAACAGTTGCACGTATATCGGGCACTTTCTGTAGTTGGCCGTGTGTGGGCCCTTGCAATTGATGCATTTTGCCGGTGTCGTGTTGTCCTTTTTGGGGCAGTTGAGTGTGAGGTGTGCTCTGAGACACTTCACGCAACTGGGAATGTTTTAACAGTTGTTCTTTGTATGCCCATGACTCTGACACGTGTGATATTGCACAATCGTGTTTCGGGGGGGGATGTAATGTTCTACCCTAACCCTAGTCTGATTTATGTACCTAACTTCAAAGATACTGGTGTGAGTTTCGGTCTTAGCTAACGAGACCAAAAATGTCGGGAGTAGTCACAGTCTGTGTGGTGTTGGTCGCTTCTGCCTTTCGGCTAAACTGGCGTACGTCAGTCATTGGGTATCCTAGGTCGATTAACTCTGATTTGATGTCCTCAGGGTCCATGTTTGGTGGCAGTCCCTTTATTACTACCTTCACCGGCTTGTCTCGAGGCAGTGAGTAGGTGTAGAACTGTTGGTTCATTTATTTGAGGAGGGTTTGCACTAGTTTAAAGTCATGGGTCGAGGTGGTTTGTATTTTAAGTCCGTCCTTAATGTAACTTACTCCTATTGTAGTCTCAGTGTATTTTTCTATTTCGGTGATCTTTTTGTAGTTTTGTATCCCTACCGTCACTATTGGGGGTAGTCTCTCCTTTTTGTTGGCGACCGCCTGTGTTGTAGGTGTGTCGTTGTTTATTATTGTATCTGCGTTCAGTGGTGTATATTGGTTGTCGACTGTGGTGATTGTTTCCTTTGCTTGTGTCCTGTCTGTGTTCTTACATTTCCTCTTACGTCTAAGTGTGTCGACTAGTGTGAATGATTCGTTGCCGTCGTGGTCAGTTTCCATGTTGGTTGTTTCCGGGTTGGCGTCAGAGTTTGAAAAGTTGGCATTTATGTGGGTCCATGGTTTTGTGAAGGTCATTGCGGTGTCGTTTGTTGACGCGGCCATTTCGCTCAACCCTGAAAAGGGCAGGCTAGTGGTCAGTGTGGAAGGGATATAATGCCCACCTCTGTGCAGTGTGGGTGGGATTTGTCTGTTGAGTGGTGTCCCGGAGGACGGACTTCGACTGCGAGGTATTGCTTCGCAGCCGGTTACACTTTACGGCTTACCGTAGCTCGTTTGCACCGTTAGGATTCCCGCTACTAGCCACCGAAACATCCGTCCCGATTTTAGTTCAGGTGCAGGTCTAAGGCTTCCCCAGAGGGTGTGAGACGTTCGTCGGACAATTTTCTGAGGCTCTAGGCGAACACCTGGAGTGCGTTAGGGAGGCAGGACGACACCTTGCACTCCCATCCTGGCTTCTGACCGAGTAACCACCGTGTTAAATGCCCTCTACTGCTGCCTGGTCTTGTCCAATGGAAGAAACAAGGACTTCCCATTGGCGCGGTAAAATGTGGGCGATAGTGGCCCCCAAGCGAGCCAATAGAAAGAGGAGTTTTCATGGGCGTTGAGTACATTGGGGAACACATCACGTACAGCTCAGAGAACATGGACTGTGGGGTGGTCCAGGCAGTAGAGAGTGTGGTTCGCATGACCTGTGCAAGTGGGAAGGAAAGATACAAGTGCCGACTGGACAGTGAGTCACAACAAGCCTATAAGTTATAGTGAAAAAATTATATTTGAAAAATACTCTTATGAGTGATATTAAAATTGCATGTTATAATTTAGATATTAGATTTCAAAATAAAAAATTTAATTAGAAAAGAAACACTTTTAAAAAACAAACAATTGAACTAAGAGTACATTTTTTTAAAAGAATGCACAGATTTACAAAAGAAAAAACATAAAATAGCTCACCAATAATGTTTACATCTTATAGTAGGCCTAAAGCCTAATAATTAACTTGACACTGTTTGTTTTTATTAGTCTGGCAATATCTGGTTCTACGTTATAAACACCAAATCAACAGTCAGACGGGAACGGCTTCTTGATTTGATCTGTTTCATCACAGAAAATGACTTTTCACATAAGTAGGTGGTTCCGAATAATGTTGCCGTTTTTAGAACATGATTATTCAATACTGCCATGTCCTTAGGCAAGTATATTTTATAAAAATCCAGTAAAGGAACTTCTGAAAAATTTGTTTTCAATTCAGAATCACATTGCAGATCAATTAACTCCATTTGGAAATCGATGGACATTGTCTCAACATCAGTAGTGAACGGTAGAACAAACATGTCAACCGATTCTCAAATTTTCCCGCATCTTGAAGCCGACATTAAAACACAATTTGAAGATTCTCTACAAGTGAAGTGTATTTAGTGAACTTAATGGGTGCTTCTTCAGAACTTTCATCAAAATGTTTAATTGTTGGAAAATTCACCATTTGTCCAGGTTTCAGTTGTGACTGCCATAATATCAGTGTAACCTCAAACTATTTTATTAAGTAAAACAAGTTATTGATCATATTATTTTTTTTCTTTGGTCTTTATATTTAGCTCGTTAAGATGGTGGGTCATATCAACTAAAAACGATAAATCATATACCCAATAATCACTCTAAACTTCTGCTACCAGATCCTCCTTACGACTTTTTTAAAAGAGAAGTATCTCTTGACGTAGATCATGCACTCTTTTAAGCATTTTTCCACCACTAAGATAACGAACTTGTGTAAACTAAACAACATCGGCATACTAAGAGTATAATTTTGACAAGAATACTTGGAACTGACGATGAGTGAGTCATCTGGTACGAAGAAAATTTATTACTTTGACTTCTACTTTCATCACATGCTCAGTAGTTTTTGCACAAAGGTTTTCTTTATGTAAAATACAATGGCATACGACGATATCATTGCGTGTTTTCACACTCTATTCTTAAACAGTTCACAGCCCCTTGCTTCTTTACCACCATAGCTGGTGTACTATCTGTTGAAATACCTTGTAATAATTTTAGGTTCAAATTATATTTTTCCAAGATTTTTTTCACTTCATAATAAAGGTCTGAGCCTTTGAATGTATCTTTCATAGGAACCAACGCCAGTAATGTAAAAATTTTGATTAACACCACGGATAAGAAGTGAAAGCTGCGCAGTGTCAGTGACGTTTGTGCTTTCATCCATGGCCAATGAAAAGTACTTAAATTCTAATATTCTTTCCTTCATTGTTTTTTCAATGTCTGATGTTATTTTTTCTGCTCTTCTGGATACTGTCATAAGATTAAGACTAATTTTTAAAATAGTACTTTTTTCTCCGGAAAAGCCATATTTGCCACTTCTTCCAGACATTCTTTAACTAGATCTTCATTTTTGTATTTTTTTTTGCTCAAATTTTACATACAACAAAACTCTCATTGACAGCAATTTCCGAGTCATCGGTTACTTTTTAAAATGATTTTGTTGGCTTGTTAATTCATGTTCCAATTCTTTTACTTAATCCTTTCTCATTTTTCCAGTCCACGCATTGTATAGTCCAGCATTTTTTGTATCGTTATATCTATTAACATTGTACTCCTTCATTATACTTACTGTTTCTTTACAAATTAAACATGTTGCTTTGGCATTATATTCTATAGCGCACTAACCAGTCCTGGCCCATACTACCTGAATCAGCTTCAGAAAATCATTTCTCAAAATAATATATGGATTTATAATTTTATATATATGTGTATATATATATATTAGGGTGTCCCAAAAAAATGGAATTAATTTTTTTTTTCGCATACCCTCTTATTTTTTTCCTTTTATGTCAAAACAATTGTAAATAAAGTTTCATGTAATTTGAACCACGGCAACCCGTGCCGACTTGCATCTAAACGTGTCAGTCAGTACATGTGTACTTGAGCGAGCGAACGCTGACGACATGTGTCTGTAGCGGAGCACCCAACATCTGCAAATGGTAAAGATAAAACAAAAAAGATAAAGGAAGGTTTTGGAATGTTTCGACAGTGAGATTGCACAACCCGTGAAAAGTGTCAGTACCAGTTTACTCAGGACAGCGCACGTCTACGTATCAATGTGCTTATAATTCCAAGTTGTTTAATTAGTAAATGTTTGTATAGTTTTTAATCAGTGAACAGAACATGGCAGTGGAATTGCGTAGTTCTAAAAAAGTGATATTTTTAATAGGTAATATAAGACATCAAATAACGGGTTCAAAACTTCCGTCTAATGGACAAGATCTCACAGTTTTGTTTTACATTATTTGAGAAGTGAATTTAAGTGTTAATGAAAGTGCAAATCTCGCTATTCGCGAATGTATTATATTTTGGGAAAAGGCACGCATACCTACCAAATCGTTGCCAAATTGTGTGAGGAAGCTTGTTAATAAAGTTTGGAGAGACTTACAAAAAAAATGCAAAGAAATTACAAGACGTATTCAAGCGGCGACAACAAGAATTTGTAATTAATTTAGACAATTTGTTCGACATTGCACATGCTGATGCACTTCAATTAATGAAAATAGAGGAAGATAGGATGTTCTTGCAGCGCCAAAGAGAGCCGGGCCGACCCGGTCACTTAGGTGGAGTGGATAAAAACTGGCCAAAAAAGAGGAAAGGGCGCGACTTCGAACTGTCAAAGAAGACAATCGGCGAATAAAATATGTTTCTGATTCAACATCCTCGGCATCAAACGAACCATTGCAAGAAGATTCCTCTTCGAATTCTAGTGAAAATATGGATTCAGAAGATTTCCCAACACTGATCGAAAGCTCAGAACCTGGGACAAGTAAATCAGTATTGAGGAAA